>PIJE02001194.1:13181-45192 GCA_002895965.2 Coryphaenoides rupestris | reverse complement strand
AGACCTCATATTCACAATTGGCTTGACCATTCCCTCCCTAACTTTGGAAGAATTGGGTATCTCAGACCACGTGTGCATCAGGTTTTCTACCATCATTCACACTGCCCATAAAACTAAACTGCCTGCCTCTTATTCTCACGCAATAAACTCCTCCACAGCCAGCAGGTTCTCTGACGCCTACATAACTACCTCCTTACTGGACACACTTGAGGCCCAGCTACCCTGCTTGAGTACAGAAGAGTTGATCACTCAGTTTAACTCAACCTGTGCAGATATTCTGAAAGATGTAGCCCCACTCAAACTGAGGCAACCAAATACAAAAACCCAGCCCTGGCTGAATGAAAACACCCGTGCCGCCAGGGTATTATGTAGGAGAGCAGAGAGAAGGTGGAAAAAAGACAAGCTCCAAATCTCTTATGACATGTTGAGGAGTTGCCTTGTCAATTATCAAAAAATTATCAAAGCAGCCAGAGCAAATTACTTTGCTGATATTATTTAAAAAAACTCTCATTCACCCAAAGCAATATTTCATACTATCAACACTGTCCTAAATCCTGCTGTTACTGCCCCCTCTGTGCCCTCCACAGTCACTTGTGATGAATTCCTCCATTTCTTTACTAAGAAAATTGAGAATATCAGATCGGGTATCTCACCCCCTGTCTATGACCCCCCCATTCCTCCTCCCTGCTCTGCTGTCCTAACTAGGTTGGAGCCGGTGTCTCTGGCCCATATCAGCGACGTGGTCAGACACACTAAGCCAACTACCTGTCCCATGGACATCGTCCCTACACGCCTTTTGAAGGATGTCTTTGACACCGTAGGTCCCACTGTCACCCTCATTTTGAACAGTAGTCTAGTGAACAGCTCTGTCCCTTCCTGCTTTAAACATGCAGTAGTGCAACCCACTATCAAAAAACCCAACCTCGACACCACTGTTCTAAATAACTTCCGGCCTATATCAAAGCTCCCATTCCTGTCAAAGGTCCTAGAAAAGATTGTATACTCTCAGCTCCTGTCTTTTATAGAGAATAACAACATCATGGACACATTTCAATCAGGCTTCAGAGCACGCCACAGCACTGAGTCTGCTCTGCTTAGAGTCTCAAACGACCTTCTGCTCTCCCGTGATTCAGGGAAATGTGCCATTTTAGTTCTCCTGGACCTTAGCTGCGCCTTTGACACTGTGGACCACAATATCTTGTTAAGCCGTCTTGAGCACCAGGTCGGTATACAGGGAAGCGCCCTCCAGTGGCTTACTTCCTACTTATCTGACAGATCGTTCTCTGTAGAGGCTGGAAACCTTCTATCCACGTCAGCTCCCATTACCTGCGGAGTGCCCCAAGGCTCAATCCTGGGGCCAATTCTGTTTTCCTTATACATGCTCCCACTAGGTTCCATATTTCAAAAACACAATGTGTCTTATCATTGCTACGCTGACGACACCCAGGTGTACCTCCCCATAGAAACAAGTAATAAGAACAACAGCTCAGTTAGTATCCTCCTTAACTGCCTAGACGAGGTCAAAGCGTGGATGGCTAGAAATTTCCTCCAACTAAACGACGCCAAAACAGAAGTGGTACTACTCGGCCCCTCCAACTTCACCATGACCACTGCTGCCTGCTTAGGACCCCTGGCACCCAACCTTCACCCCCATGCCAGAAATCTTGGTGTCATCTTTGACCCATGCCTCAAGTTTGACAAACAAATAAACTCTGTTGTGAGAGGTTGCTATTTTCAACTACGTAACATCGCCAAAGTAAAATCATTCCTCACACGAAACGATCTAAAAATCGTTACCAACTCACTTATCTCCTCACGATTAGATTACTGTAATTCACTATACCTAGGTATCAACCAATCACATATATCCCGTTTACAACTGGTGCAAAATGCAGCTGCCCGTCTTATAACTGGGACTAGAAAACGAGACAGCATCACACCTGTACTGGCATCCCTGCACTGGCTACCCATCAAGTACAGGATTGATTTTAAAGTTCTACTGTTTGTTTTTAAAGCTCTACATGGCCTGGCACCCCAGTACATCTCCGAACTCATTCACCCACTCTCCAATCCCAGGACACTCAGATCCTCTGACCTGCTCCTCCTGTCAGTGCCGTGGTCAAGGTTAAGGGCTCTGGGCGACCGCGCTTTCTCAGTTGCTGCCCCAAAGCTCTGGAACACCATACCATACTCAATCAAATGTTCCCCGTCCATTGAACTCTTCAAAAACAATCTTAAGACACATATGTTCAGCCTGGCATTTGAATGTCTGTGAAGTTTTCCTGACTATTTTATCTATTTGTTTTAACGTATATGATCTTATTGCCTTTGTTCTTATTGTTGACTGCTTTTATGTTTCACTGTACAGCACTTTGGTCATCCTGTGGTTGTGGTTGTTGTGCTATATAAATAAACTTGATTTGATTTTGATTTGATTTGATATATATATTTCATAGCTTTGTTTAATTATGATTAGAACTAACATTAATTTCTGAATGTTATTGTCTCAACCTACGGAGCTCAGAATGCACTGATTCTTACATATAGTAGCTTTAAATGACTTTATTACATTTTTCAGTGTTCTTGACTCAAGCTGTCCGTAAAGGTGCAATTTTGCTGAGTTTATGGCCATTAAGTACAATCCAATAAGACATATTTTCATGAGTAGGGCATTCCATGGAGGGAAATGTGACTAAGTGGTCAGGTCCGCTTGCAGCTACTTAAATAGTAAAAAGCATTTAAAGTCAATATGTGGAAGTCAATGTTGGTGGTGAGAAGCCACAATAAATCAATCTCTGGCAAACACTGGTAGTAAAACGTACAAAATAAATAAAGTCAGCTTGGGCTGTTACCATGGGGATAACAACTCAGTCTCAATGACTAATTAATAGAACTCTCAGCCCAAAACCATTGTTTTAATTTCCCAGCTGAGCTGAAACAGAAGGTTCACTTGCACTGCATGTACACTGAGTGTAACAGTGCCATTCTTTTAAAGATGTACCATAAACTACAATGTCAACACAAAACAAGCTACAACTGGAATTTGGAAGGATTAACCTTTTCACGGAATCTTTCCAATTCAAGTACTTATTAACAGGTAAACATCGGTAGTCACAGATGTGATTATTTACTTTAATACCATTATGTCTTCCGTTTTAATTACATCTACTTGATAAGATCTTAGTGTGGTCTCATCCACATGTACATACATTATATCTAATTGTCCCTGATATTATATTTAGAGCAAATTACAGACAAGAGCCCTTGACAGCGGTAACGCTATGATGGTTAATGCATGCCTACTACTGTTGAGGGCTCGCCTTTGGCATTTCAAAACAGCAGTCTTTGAAATGGCACATGCAAATGCCCTATTCCATTTAAAATAGCCTGGAACTGGTAGTAACCAGATTATTTCAAAGCTAAATGGCATGTATTAACTCTGATGCATACCTCACCCCTTTCCCCTTTTCTTGTTTATTTTTTTTCCTGCTGCATCCGCAAGTGACGTTACCATGGAAATCCGCTCGATAGATACATGGCATATAACCTGTTAATATTCATGTATGCAGGGTTATTTATGAGTGGTCTACTCAGATACACACACACACACACACACACACACACACACACACACACACACACACATATAGTTTTCATTAAATATGAATAAGAGAACGACTTAGATCACTGTGTGAACTTTACAGGAGGACTGGGAATGGTTGCGTGGGACGGAGATGGGGAGGTACAGCACACATAGCGTTAGCGCAGGTTGATGAGCTGTACGTGCACGGCTCTGAATCACACCGTCCAGGAATGATCGACACATAATGTGAAGCACTTCGGGAGTCTTGAAAAGCGCTATATACAGTAAATGCAATGATTATTGATGATGATGATGATTATTGTAGAGATGGCACAACAAAAGCAATATATCTTTACCAATCGATCTAGGTATGAATGGATCCATATTGTGTGTTCACCATTAATCATTAATTATTGCTGAACTTTGAAATCAGAATTCAGAGTTCAGAATGTTTTTGCGTTGATTTAAGGAGGGATCCCTCCTCAAGATGTCCTTCGCTATGTTTCTCGCTCTGCCTTCTGAGTAAGGGGGAGTCATCCTCAACAGCTTTTGGAATCTTTTCAACCTTTTGCACTGTCTTCAAATCTATCGATGACCATCACTGTGATACAAGATATTTTTTTACTCGCACACTGCACTGAGTGATACATTTCATTTTTTACTTAACTGTGTGGCGTTCACCCATCCCCGAACCCACCCCCAGTGTGGCCAGTAAGTGGCTCTCTGTCTAAGGGAATAACATGTTGTTTATATTCTGAATAGTGGCAGCCTTGAACTCACTGAAGTGGAATATTAGCAGCGGTTGCCTGTGCGCCGTTAGCATTGTAAGCGCCTGTTCTATTTAATTTTCAGACCTGGCTTCTTAATTTACTGAGACCAGGCCATGGGAATGTCCTCCCAATGGTTTCAGGCAACTGGTGAAAAGCCAAGTTGAATGACGCTCAGATTGACACTTGGTCGCTTTGGTACGTTATAGCAACTGTCAGATGGAATAGTGTGGTATGGTGGACATGTAGTGTTCTGGTTTTGTATGTGTTCTACTGTATTTATTTGTAAATATATTGGTGCATAAATATATGCCTGATCTCTAATATTCAATAAATGTCAAACAAAACAGCCGTTTTACTTTTCATTCGGGAAAGGTTAATGTGCCATTTGCTAAATTAATTATACCACGCTATCCTGTTCGCTCACAGCATGCGATTGGATTTTGAAAGGGCAGTGGGCATGCAGTCTTGCTGTGTCCATTGTGTCCTGACAAAAACTAAGGATTGCCGACTCGTCGTTTGTTTGTGATTGAGCAAAATGATTCACAGTCAATCGTCAATAATTAGCAGCGATGGGTTAGGGCATTTTGGCTTTGCTGTTGGGAATTGAAACCTGTGTCTTTCTGCTGGCAAACCCAGCACCCTGAACGGGATGCTATGCTGCCCACTATTATTGATGTAAGTAAGTAAGTGGCTCAGTGGTTCTATTTGTAATATCGTACCCTCTTATTAATAGTTTTTCAGCCAAGTACCACTTTCGCCATCACAAATCTTTTTAGGGAGGGAAAATATTTGTGAGGTGTTGATGATGATTGGAATATAAAAGGTTTTGTGTTAAACAATCTGGATGAATTATTGATATGACAGACAAAATGTTGGTGTTTCTGTCTGACACCAGGTGGAACAGACTACTTTTGCTTCTCTCCTAAGAACTTCCTATTAATTTCTTATCCTGTTTTTTTCGAATTTAGTTCTGGCAATTACTCTTGCCACCTTAAGTGGCTTTTCAGGGGATCCTCCAACAAAGGAAGTTGCATTAGCGTCTTGAGCTCCCGAGCCACTCCGTCTATTCCCGACCGTTTTTCTCTCAGAATGCGGTGTTGATTGGAGTGGTGCACGATGCTGTGAGGATAATGCAAATCGATCGCAGGTGTCATACACTGAGAGGTGTTGCAGTCACCTGCAGAAGTGAGACATTTCCACGTTTTAGTCTGTCATCCAGATGTGTACGATTGTGCAGCCGGGGGAATTAGTTCGGCATATACAGTAAAACGCGGGGGAATTACGACATTCCCACCCTAAACATACAACTATACATCATACTCCTGTCTTTTTAATACGTTGGGATTAATAATGCATCGCACACTTGAGACGTGTGTTATGCTGAATGCTGAATGATATGTTTGGTTCCACAGCGATGCTCGTGTGCTCTGGTGCTCTTGTGCTTTGCAACGTTGTGCTGTTTAATACGCTTGTGTTGTCATGTTGTCTATGTTGTACGATATGGCGGACAAGCAGCTCAATGAATCACAGGTGTCGTCATACGCCATACACACCCATAACGTGTGTATGAAACGTTATGGGTCCCCATTTATATGCCTTTATATGTGCCAGTTGCTGATGGAGGAACTAGAATTGCACGGCGTAAGGATTCGTGGGAGACACCGGCATGCAGTGGGGTGTGGCCGGGTTGATGGACAGGACAGAGACACATCCCTATCAGCCCCTCGTGGACCCGGGCCACCCAGGGGGCTCAGGGGGGGCCGCTGTGAGCAGTGTGTTTAATATATTATATGTGCAGGATGTGCTGGTGTTTGCTGACAGGCGAGGGTGAATTGTCTTTCTACAGTCACCGGGAGGAAAGCTCTGCTGCACCGCGATGTCGTCGTTGATTATAGCTGGCAAGGAGGAAATCAATACGCGCATGCGCACACACACACACTCACACACACAGTCACACACACACAATCACACAGACACACATACAGACGCACACACTCACACACACACAGACAGACAGACAGACGCACACACACACTCACACACACAGTCACACATTCACACACACACACACTCACACACACAGTCACACACACACACACACACACACACACACTCACAGTCACACACACCCACACACACACAGTCAGACACACACACACACACACACACAGTCACACAGACAGACACAGACAGACACACACAGACAGACACATACAGACAGACACACACAGACAAACAGACACACACACACACACACAGTCACACAGACGCACACACAGTCACACACACACACACACAGACACACAGACAGACAGACAGACAGACACAGACAGACACACAGTCACACAGACGCACACACAATCACAGAAACACACACACACACACACACAGTCACACACAGACAGACAGACAGACAGACAGACAGACAGACACACACACACACACACACACACACACACACACACACACACACACACAGACAGACAGACAAACTCCAGCGCATCCAAAACCATTGTAATGTTGTGTCCAAGTGACATGTGCAGCGTTAGTGTTGATTTATGACCTTCTTGCAACACTGGCCGGCAACACTGGATCGGGAAAGGACCGCAACTCAGCGCTATGTTGAAGGGGAACTTTTCTTCGACTTTGGCTTTGGATAATTTCAACGTTTCCCAGCCATTTTATTAGCGAAGGTTTTACGTCTGCGCTGAGCTGCAGCCCAGAGACACAGAGAGAGAGAGAGAGAGCGTCAGAAACAACCGCAGCCCTTTTTCCACACTTTCACACTCTCAGCTCTAATGCGGATAGAGATAAAAGTTTATCTAGTCCAATTACATTTCAAGACATAATGATATACTGCGTATGTAAAAGGTTTTTCTGTTTTTTGTAAAAGGCTAATCAATGATGCCGTACTAAGTACTACCGGGTTGTTTTGCGTTGACTCTGTGAACTCTGTGTGTTGTATTGTGTTGTGTGTCAGCTCCAACGACACAGGGGATGCAATGCCCCCCCAAAAGTCTTTATTTACTCTCTCCACCCACCACCCCCAACACAACCACCACCACCACCCTAATCTGGGCCTAATAGGATATCTGGGCTCGCTAGGTCCACTAATCCCAAAGAGCCAACTGTGAAAACCATAAACTGAGCTCGGCCCGCGAGATAGGAAATGAAGTAGAAATAATCTCGGCGGCAGAAGTGATTCGCAGAACACGGCCCTTTCCGTGTTCTCCGTCAAGCTCTTACTGTACCGGGGAGACTCTTCCCTTTTGGCGGGAAGGTGATGTAAGTTTTAGCCTGGGATTGGTGTTGGCTACCCCCCGCCCCCCCCCGTCGTTTCCAGGATGTTTCGGCGGTGCCTTGATGGAGGCGTGCCGTTTCTGTATTCTGTAGCCAGTGGTGGGGTTCTTGCCGGGGCTCGCTGTAGCGCCTCTGCTACGCTAACGGCTAATGGATGTCTGTGACCGGGTTGATGAAGCGTGGGTTCCCACAGCGCACCGACTCAGCGCTCAGGCAGCTGAGCGTTGAAGGAGCCGTAAGCAGCACGAGCGCTGCATAATGGTCTTGACCATATGCACAGGGGGGCATGCGTGTGTGTGTGTGTGTGTGTATGTGTGTGGGTGTGTGTGTGTGTGTGTTCGTGTGTGTGTGAGAATACCCTCCCAACATGCATCAACTGAAGCGGTGCCGTCGGACACCAGTGGAGTTCTTTCAATGTGAGAGCATCTGATGAAAGTTTCCCGTACAGTACGTTACTTCAGCCAAAGTTGTTGTTGCTTCTTCAAATCACATGGCTTTTTGGTTGAATAAAAAATATAAATTCCTGCTCTGGCTTATGTGTCACAGTCACATCGTCGATAATCTCTACAATGGTGTGTCTCTGTATCATCTGCTGTATGACTGCGTTCTTTACATACCATTACTGTCACGAGCTCAGCCGGGGGTATGTTGTGAAGTGATCACCCCTGAGCACTCAAGATCCCGCCTGGAACTGTTCTGGTCAAGAGACCAGTTCCAGAAGCTGGGAGCTGCTATTCTAGTGCTATGCTGAGCAATGATGTTGGGTCGACATGGCTGTGGGCCAAAGGGATTGTACTGTAGGGGAGATGGGATGGCTTCAGTAAGCTAGCCGTAGCTGCTGTAACCAGTCGCGGTCTCCCAGCACCAGTATTTCAATGAAATTTGGTGTGGACATTGAATTCATTCACATACACATTCTATGCCTCAAAAACTCTTGTTTCCTTCCTTCCAACTTTGTGATTAATGGTGTCCAATAGTCTTTGCCTGTGGACTTAGGATGCATTATCCACCTCTATTTGTATCAGGATGGCTGAACATAACACCAGAGCGGAGGAGAGTAGGCAGATGGAAGGGGGAGGGTGAGAGGAGGGTAGGTCTGGTGAATAGAGCTGGAGGGTAGAAGGAGGGTAGGCTGGAGGGAAGGGCTGCAGGGTAGATGGAGGATGGATGAAGGGTAGATGGAGGGTAGGCTGGAGGGTAGATGGAGGGTAGGGCTAGAGGGTGAGAGGAGGGTCGGGCTGGTGAATTGGGCTGGAGGGTAGGCCTGGAGGGTAGATGGAGGATAGGGTGCAGGGTAGGGCTGGAGGGTAGATGGAGGGTAGATGGAGGGTAGGCTGGAGGGTAGATGGAGGTTAGGCTGGAGGGCAGGGCTGGAGGGTAGATGGAGGGTAGATGTAGGGTAGGCTGGAGGGCAGGGCTGGAGGGTAGATGGAGGGTAGGCTGGAGGGCAGGGCTGGAGGGTAGATGGAGGGTAGATGGAGGGTAGGCTGGAGGGCAGGGCTGGAGGGTAGATGGAGGGTAGGCTGGAGGGCAGGGCTGGAGGGTAGATGGAGGGTAGATGTAGGGTAGGCTGGAGGGCAGGGCTGGAGGGTAGATGGAGGGTAGGCTGGAGGGCAGGGCTGGAGGGTAGATGGAGGGTAGATGGAGGGTAGGCTGGAGGGCAGGGCTGGAGGGTAGATGGAGGGTAGGCTGGAGGGCAGGGCTGGAGGGTAGATGGAGGGTAGATGGAGGGTAGGCTGGAGGGCAGGGCTGGAGGGTAGATGGAGGGTAGGCTGGAGGGCAGGGCTGGAGGGTAGATGGAGGGTAGTGCTGGAGGGTAGTGCTGGAGGGTAGATGGAGGGTAGGCTGGAGGGTAGGGCTGGAGGGTAAATGGAGGGTAGTGCTGGAGGGTAGTGCTGGAGGGTAGATGGAGGGTAGGCTAGAGGGTAGTGCTGGAGGGTAGATGGAGGGTAGGCTAGAGGGCAGCGCAGGAGGGTAGATGGAGGGCAGGGCTGGAGGGTAGATGGAGGGTAGTGCTGGAGGGTAGATGGAGGGTAGGGCTGGAGGGTGAGAGCCTGAGAAGGCCTCTCTCCTCAATGTGTCTGTCGGGACGACGGCAGAGGACTGGAACAGTTGTTCCGATCCCCCCGACCTCATCATCATCATTGTGTGTATGGTACCAGTGCTTGTGACTTGGTTTAGTTTATGCGAAGTGGGCGGGGCTAATGTCCACACGTTTCCCCATGGTGTCATGGCAACCTGGCTTCAGAGTTCACCCCGAGGACGTGTGCTGTGTTTTTTTCGGTGACAATCTATCTACCCGTCCACTCTCCCACTTACCCGTCACCGTCCCCGACGTCTAAAAGCTGTGTCACAGAACGGTCAAAATTCCCTCCTTCCATCCATCAAGGACACGCACGTAAACTGGCAGAAACGGCGGCGAGAGTTTTCAAACTCTCCCTTTCAATAGCTAATAAAAATGGAAAATAAAGCGTGTTTGTGTTTGGTAAAAAACCCTGTCAAGGTTTTCAAGATGCGGTTGTTGTCACGACGACGGCCACAGCTGTAAACAGCTTTTGTATGAGCGCCATAATGCCCATACATACGTCTTCCCTGCCTTCCGGCCCAGCGACCCTGAGGGGAAGCTGTCCCCACACATGGAGAGCCCTCCACTTACAGCGCTCCACTAAGAGCAGCTTCTATTGTTGGTGTGTTGTTGGTTGCTCGGTCATGTGGTGTGTTATGTCATACATATAGGAGCTAGAAGCTTCTATATATGCTGCTCATTCTCCTCAAGATGAGACTCACATGTTACATATTAAAAGACTGTTAGCAGACTATTAGCATGACCTCGCCCCTAACACTATACAACAGAGGAGGACAAGGGGTTTAACGTGACGGACAGCAGAGCAGAGGAGCTCCTCCGACCACTCCAGCTCGCTACTGGAAGTGCAATTAAAGTGCAATCTGTGAGCAAAAAAAAAGCCAATACTTAATCAATACAAATGTGTTCAACAAGCACAAACAAGCATAGAGCGCTGCTCTGTCCGCGGTCTCTCCACCGCTGCCACATGTTGCACAAGCACGGCGCGCTGGAACAGGCTAAAGCAAAATGTCGTCTGGATGTGGTTTTAATGAGTAACACACACACACACACACACACACTTCACTGTACGTACGTATGGCTGTGCAAGTCCGAAGAAGCTGCTGGACGGAGCACCCAATTTATATACTTGGTCATCATTCAAAATTAGCTGAGTGGTAATTAGCCCCGTTCTCTGTGCTGTTTCAAACTCATACACAGACTGTACAATGTTGTTCTTGAGTCATGCACTTCTTCAATTGGCCAGCAGGGATCAGCATTGTTTCACTAAATACTCCAGCCATACAGCGTCCTTTCTTCCTCATCTTTTCAGAAATCTAGACCTCCAATAAATGCAATAAGTGCATTCATAATTGAATGTATCTTAAAAGGAAAATGATGATTTTATTTTGATCCTGCGTGTACCGTAAATAATATTTGAACATACGTACGTACATGGCGTGGTGACATTAGACGTTGAGATTGACACACAAGCACACACACACAAGCACACACACACACACACACACACACACACACAGACACAGACACACACACACACACACACACACACACACACACACACACACACACAGACACACACACACACACACACACACGCACACGCACACACACACACACACACACACACACACACACACACACACACACACACACACCACAGGAAAGTCACTGTCAGCCAATGTGTCTGAGCTGTGTCACCACCGCCGCCCCCTCCTCACTATTAGTCACACCTGATGGAGGTAAATAAACAAAACCTCGAAACAAACATCATGTATCCGGGGCCGCGGGGACAGACCGTAACCCAGCACCTCTCACCGCCATTGCTAATATACATCACAAACCATGTGTTTACGTTTCCCCACCACCAAAAAATAATTACAGCTCTCTCTCTCTCTCTGTCTCTTTGTCTCTCTGTCTCTCTCTCTCTCTCTCTCTCTCTCTCTCACCCGGCTATCTTGATCGTCCCTCTGGGGACTGGCTCTCCAGCGTCAGATGAAGACCATCCATCTTCATCTTCATACCCCCCACCCCCCTCCACCGGCTGTGCTTTACGTTGATCTGCTGCTGCTGACAGTCTTATGAATTTCTATAGGTTCTCCCCTTCCTCAGCTGTCAACAGCTTGTGCACTCGTCACGCTCGCCCTGGTACACACACACACACTGCTGCTGCCCGCCGCCTTGACAGTGTGTGTGTGTGTGTGTGTGGACGTACACATGCACGCACACACATAGATAATACTGCACACACACACACACACACACACACACACACACGTGCGCACAAGCATGCACGCACGCACAAACACACACACACACACACACACACACACACACAGACACATACGGTCCTCCTCTGTACAACACGTCCGCCGGACCGTCCTCGCTCACATCCTCGCTCCGCTGGGGACGGGGACACGTGTAGTGTCAGCGTCTGTCCAGTAAGACGTCGTCATACATTTAACGTGTGGACTGTGTGTGTGTGTGTGTGGTGTGTCTGGAGCTTGTGTCGCTTGTGTGGTGGGGAAAATGTGCCTTTCCTCGGTCTTGTTAGCCAGCTGTAAAAAAAAAAAATAGACAGTATATATATATATATTAGGGCCGGGACTTTAACGCGTTAATGTGTTAAAATAATTAACGCATTTTAATCGCATTTTATTTTTGCACTCCAAACACCACGGAACGTTTCTCAGTGGACGAATTGGCGGCTCAAATATGGACGGACCGGAAGAGACTGCGTTTAGACCGGAAGAGACCGCGTTTGACCGGGTTTTTTTGGGGTGTTACAATTTTAGATGGTAGAAATGGCAGAGATGGCACTTTACGTTAAACTGTTGGTCTGTGTAGCTAAAATAAACAGGATTTAGCTGCTTAAACGTATGTATATGTCTATTCATTGATTCACTCATATACCAAAATCAATTTGAATTGAAAAATGTTGCTTCTCGTGTCAAATATTTATATGCGATTAATTAAGATTAATTAATTACAAAGCCTCTAATTAATTAGATAAAAATGTTTAATCAACCACTAATATATACAATATATATGTACAGTATATTGAATATAATTGACAAGCTGGCAGCGAAAGCATCTGTGATTTGTTTTGTTCAGTGTTCTGTTGCGTTCCCTCTAGTTGGACAAAGAGGCTAACGTTATTTCTACTTCCCACTTCCGACTACAACAACTACAACAACTTAAAACAATGAGAGGAGTCATGTGTGCATGTGTCTGTCCATCGTCCAACCGTCCTTCCGATCAACTTCAGAGGTGCCAGGTGGATTGCTGAGGGCCCGAGGGAGTGCAGTGTTGAGTATTTATCAGTCGCATGTGTGTGTTACTGTACGTACACACTGTGCAGTGTATTGAGAGGAGACCCCTATTAACTGTTACACCGCCCAACGGCATGCTGGGTATAGCTCGCTCTCCGTCGCGAATCGCCCCCCACGTTCTGAAAACAGGCGCGTTTCGGAACTGGCACTGCACTGCACTGTGCTGCGCTGCGCTGCACTCCTCGTGTTGCAGTGGACTGATAGATTCCAAGCGGCCCACGTTTGGTTTGTTGTCGTGTCTCGGCTCACCGCGCGCAACTTTAATTAGCTTGATCCATCTGCCCGCGGTGCGTGGTCTGTCTGCGTCTCTTAATTAACACCCAATCCACCTCCACGGTTGTGGTGCGGCATTTTGAGGTGTGCCTGCATATGAATGGGCCGGCATTCACATCACATCACGGCGCCGATCGTCGCTCTGACTTCAGACGTCACTCCAGACGTGTCAGACGAGCGGTTCCTCATCAGCTATGTGCTAGACAGACGCACGCATCAACGGGAGAGCAGGAAGAAGTAATTCAAATGCAAAAAATGTTTAATAAAAGACCAAATCCGGCCGTATTAATGTGTTCAAATACGTTTCGAAATGCTCCTCTGCGATTCTCAAATAGCGTATTGCTTATTCAAGTGAAGTGCTGAACCCTGCTGGTATTAACGTGCATTCACATTTCTTTTCAATTTGCCCATTGGAAAGATCCCGTCGTCAAGAGACGTATTGAACCCAGAGAAGACACTAATGCATCGACAAATGCAGACGTAAAGCTATCAAACGTATTAGCGGCTCGGTGGGGAGCCACCGTTCAGCCATACATTCAAGCTTCATATTTGAGACCTGTTTCTGATTCTGACATGAGAATCATACCGGATTGGAAAATAAACGTAATTCTTCCACTTCTTAATGGAGTCGAATTCTCAACTCCACTCTTTATTAGGTCTGGGCTGAAACATGACATAACAATAGTAACCTCCTGCACTCCTCCTCCTCCTCCTCCTCATCATCATCATCCTCCTCATCATCATCATCATCTTCATCATCATCATGGTGGTGGTAGTGCTGGCGGTGATGGTGGTGGCACTGCTGTTGGTGGTGGTGGTGGCGGTGATGGTGGTGGCGGTGCTGTTGGTGGTGGTGGTGGCGGTGGTGGTGGTGGTGGTGGTGATGGTGGCTCCAGACCACAGCAGCACAGCACCACCACTTAAGGCAAAAAACGTCCACACCAGAGGGGAACCTGCAGCTAATCTTGTTGCTTGCTAACTGGCTCCCGGTTCCTGTCTCGCCTGCCCTTCCGGGGCTGGGTGGGTGGGTGGACGAAGGGGGTGGTGGCTGGCATGAAAGCCACAGTTAAAAAGCTTCTGAAAACCGACACCACCGCAAAGTCAACTCTAAAAGGGAGTTTAGCACAGCGTAGGATGGAACTAAAGCCGACATGAGCGAGACATAATCGTTATGGAGACAGTGCTTTAACACATGAGGTACAACTCCGTGGACTTACCGTGTGTACTTCCCCTCTCCTGGTCCACAGAGCGCTGCGGTGGCTCCGGAGTTAACTAACGGCGTGATCGATGTGTTTACAGTGTTGTTGGTAATGCGGGCGCCACCACCGACACATGAGGAGAAGGAAGCCGTGTTGTCTGCTGAGATCAGACAAGGCGTCATCTGGATTGTTCTGGATTGTTCTGGATCTCTCATTTGGAGAGAGAGAGCGAGAGGAAGAGGTGTGGAGGTTCAGTGCATGTTCGTTCACCTGCCAGAGCCCCGCTGCACCTGGGTCAATTAGGCCTACAGAATCATATTTCATGGCCTCACCGTCGCCCGACTGGTGCCCCAATGCAGACCACCAGACCACCAGAGCAGTGGGAGCGGTGGTGGCAATGTTGACCTTGACCCCATGAGCCTCGGAGCTGTAGACGGGGTCCAAAGAGGCACGATCATACCCGGTTTCCGAGAGCATGCTTGGCCTCGCCGACATCGCAGTCAAGTTTATTGTCACGTTGGTGGTGGTGGTGTTGGTGTTGGTGGTGGTGGTGGTGGTGGTGGCGGTGGTGCTGGTGTTGTCGGGGATTGCGTCGCAGGGAAAGCCCTCCTCCCCGTCTGCCCTGACCGTCCACTATTGCAGCGGATTGAAATTCATGAGTCCGGCCGGTTCGAATGCCAAGGTTTACGGCCGCGGCGGGTCCACGGGGAGCGTCCCCGGGAGAGATTAGAAGAGGAAGGTGGAGAGAGATACGGAATCAAAGAGAGGGAGAGAGAGAGGGAGACGGAACGAGAGAGAGAGAGCGAGAGAGATGAAGAGAGGGAGAAAGTGGGAGAGACAGAGGAAGAGAGAGGGAGAGAGAGGCACAGACGTGGATGAAGGCAGGTCGAGATAGAAAGGTTGAGAGGGGGAATTGAAAGGGGCTTCAGAGAAACAGAGAGGGAAGGCAAGAAAGAGAGAGAGATGTGACGAGAGGAGGTGGGAGAGAGCTGAGACGTCTGGCGAAGGCGGGGGCCAGAGACCAGATTAATTGCTTAAGGCGAAGACGAAGAAAAATACTGAGCGAGGAAGACCTCGGGGGGCGAAATTTCACAAGCAAAAACAAAAAAGAAAGAGATGAAAATGTGAATAAATAGGCAGGCAGTGTACACAGAGAGAGCCATGAAAGGGGAAAGTTTTTTTTCCGGTGCCAAAAGATGCTCGGGGAAAAATAAGTGGGACGCTAAGCAACTGCTTGACAGTCGCTTGGCGGTAAAGCGGGCGAGTCACAAAAGTGTGATGGATGGATGGTGTAAAAAGCGCAGGTGAGAGAGTGATATGGAGAGACAGTAACCGAGAGGGAGAGAGCGAGAGAGAGAGAGAGACAGAGAGAGAGAGTGGGGGTGGGGGAGAGAGAGGGGTAGAGATGTGAGCTGTGCAAATAAGGCGAGAGGGCTGCAGTGAGCAAGAGTAAGAGTGAGAGACTGGCAGACAGAGAGGGCGAGCGACTGACTGAGTGAATAGGACACGGCTGACTGACATACAGAGAGCGAGAGGGAGCGAGAGAGAGAGAGAGAGAGAGAGAGAGAGAGAGAGAGAGAGAGGGAGATTGGGTGACAGTGTTACTTAGTGAGACATTGGACTAAATAAGAAAACACTGGCATTTGAGGGAAGGAGCCAGGCCCATCCCACCACCGCCACCGCCCCCCCATCTCTCTCTCGCTCTCTCTGCCGTTCACCGCGGAGCCAGTAGGGGGCAGTGTTGCACTGAATGGGCAGGCTGAACAGGCCCACCCAATGTGAGGTCTGTTAGGTCTCACCGTGCAGTAGTGATCTCGCAGGCGTTTGGGGATTGGAAGCATTTGAGATGGTCTCAACCGATGGGGAACGTGGTGGCAGCATCCCGTGGACCGTGGCAGCGTCCCATGTGCTTAGGATGAATATGTATTTTGTATTGCATCGGTTGGCTGAATAATGATGTATTCTAGCCGACGCAGAAGCCGTGGGTACGGTTGGTGGCATTTACTGTTCCTTATGGCTGTTCCTCTGTGTCAAATGCCTTTAAAAGGAATCACTTACAAATGAAGTGGTTAGTTTAACGGTTTTGTCTCACAGTACATTTTACTTTACGGCCATTCAGATGCCAAACAGCCCCCGCTATAAGGCACATACGATATCTAAAATGACCTGAATCAGCAGACATTTATTGCTGTCTGCATTTCCAGTGTTTGGCAGCCAGCAGGCTGTTCTCTGTAGACTGCTGGTTTTGTTGCAGTGCGCCGCCACCGTCAGAACGTGGCTAAGACCTGATAGACCGATTTTCCGGTTTAAAGGATAAAGTCTGCGTACTTCTATGTTCTTCCTGACACTGACAATAAAACAATGGAAAATGACAGAGACCGAGAATGAGACCAGGAGTCTTCAAAACATCCTTAAAGGGGGACTTGGCTTCATCTCAACCGCCATTGACCAATGTTTCCTTACACATTGCCTGCATCCAGATCTTCCGCAATCCACATCTGTCAAATCAGCGCTTTCTCTGCGCCCCAGAGACACGTAGAGCATCAGCACAAACTGCAGGCACTTTCCCGCACTGCATCCCTACAGCGGATAGATCGAGATAAGGGGGGAAAATGTGCAAAGTTACCCTTAACGTGTGACAGAGCAGCATCTCCGTTCTTTCTTCAATTTACGCAATTTTCCACAAAAAGGGCCCTTCAGCAAGCCCAAAGTTCATGCTCGTAATTCAGGCCATTGAAACCTCGGTTAACGCGCTGCGCTCCCTGTTCGATGCCGAGCATCTTCTTTTGTGGCCGGCCCGCTGTCAAGTCTCCGAGCGGAGCTCCCCGGAGGATGCGGCACAAAGAGGTGCTAATTAAGAAGGAGAGAGGCATCAAGTCAACGTGCTGCTGGGGGTTTTTCCACCAGAGACAGAGGAAACAAGAGAGGAGCCTGCTGGGCTCTCCGTCACGACTTCAGTCCTGGAGCCTACTCAGTTCTCGCTGGAGTAGAGAGTCTTTACATCGATCGTCTGAACGTGTGCATTTTCTTTACGTTACGTTACAGTCTTCCCCACGGCAACAGCTGAAAATGACAAATATTGTTCTGAAGTGGACAGCTACACTGTGATTTCATGCTTCTAATAGGCATCATATGCCCCAGGGATTCTTTAATGCAATGTGCATTAAGTTGTGCAGTGTATTCCTATCTTTTTTTCAGTCTTGACTCACGACTGCATTCTCAATAGACGGCCAACGACGATGCCGACCATGACCTAAAAGCAAGATGGAAACATTATGCGTCCATTTAGCCAGAGGACATTTCACTGCATTTGCAGCCAGATAGCACATCCGAAAACTAACAGATCACAAGTGGTGATCTGCTCACTGACCGACCACAGACGGTGGATCATACCGGGTTCACCAACTTGTGCTCAAATGTTTTCGCTGAGTTTCATACACCCGAGAGATCCATCTCTCTCTCCACACCGCAGGAGGAAAAAGTGGTCGAAGTCAGGCAGAACTACAACAGGAAGCGTTGGAAATGCCTGGTGGAAGGCAGATCTCCCCGGGTTGTGTTCCGTGGTAGAACAGGCAACAGGAACATGGTAATTAGCCCCACAAGGTAGCCAGACATTCATCAACATGTTGAGGGCTGGTTGGGGGCTCGCTTTAATTCTGGATGCAATCAGGTTATCTTCGTCGAGAAACCAGGGTGGATTTTTTTCTTCTTCTTCGCTTTATTAGCAGCGACAATTCGATTCGAGGTGCGACCGATAGGCAAGACAGATGATTGAGGCGGCCAACCTTTCTCCTCCCCGCGAGGCACCTCGCGTGGAGGTGTTAATATCATGCATGCATGTATGAACGATGGCTCCCCACCTGGCAAAAAAAAGCAAAGGAACAAGAAGAATGGTACAGCAATGACTTCATAGAACAAGAACCTTGAAACCAGAAAAAAGAGGGGTGAGGGGGCTCGTTCACAAGTCATTTCCTCTCTGGTGATGCGGCAAAAACTGCGAATCGTTCGTTTTTCTTTCAATTTTACTGCCCCATCGTCCTCCACCCTCCGGAAGCTCGTTCCATGGAAGAAATATCTTGCCTGTGGCCTTTTTCCCCGCAGTCACAGCGGCCCAGACTTGCATGGGACCATGTGCTTCAGGTGAGCCGGGCTTAACCGAGCCGATGGAAGTGGAACAGGGTCACTTCAGAGGGCCCCTGAGACATCTATTTCCGTTGCAGCTGAATCATAAGTGGGCAGAAGAGAAAAGGAAAAAAGAAAGCTAACTTAGAAGAATGAGCTTCCCCTGAAGACATGCACATCCGAGGTAAGAACATCCCGGTAATTGGGGTTAACATCGGTTAGCCGCTGCCCGGCTTTAGCGATTGCCCCCCGGGAAAAAAGGAAGACGCCCCGGTATGCTATCTTTATGGCGCCGACCCCTCGGATCTACAGTACCCCCTTACCTCGCGACCCCCGCCGCCTCCTGGTTGGGGGGAGTGCCCTGTCATCCCGATGGCGCTTCGCAGAGGTCGATAGCTCGGGGTTTATGATCCCCCCCCAGCACAAATTAGTTATCCTCTGCCACATTTACTCTGGCCGATAATTAGAAAAGGCTTACTTGACGCTTTTGCGACCAGCACGGCCCCCGGGGTGCGGACTCTGTGGCCGTTAAAGTCCTCTTTAAATGCTCCCGACGATAACACCGAAGTTTAAGCTCCCCTCGTGTCCTCCCTTTTGTCCTCTCGCTGCCGTCCTCGCCTGTCCGTCTCCTGTCTGTCCCTGCCTATCAAATCTATGCCACTCCCCCCCCCCACTCCCCTCCCTGTTGTATAATCCCAAATTACGAGTCATTAGGGCAACTTGATGTGGCCGTTGGTGGTTTTTGACGGCGCTTTTGAGAAGTTCTCGAGTTCATTTACGTTAACATTTACATTTACATGTGAACGTAATGCATGTGGACAACCAGTGCACAGTACAGTCTGTGTGTCTGTCTGTTCAAAAGTCACGCTGAAGCACATGACTTCACGGTTTTAAAATCTCAGGCAGAGCATCGCTTAAAACATTATAAAGCAAGTTATGTCTGGCTGCACATTGATCCCAATACGCCCGGCCTTAAGGCACCGTGCTCCAATCACATGCATCGTACCCCCCCCCCCACTGCGATGTCCAAATGTCCTCCGTGAGCAGTGTTTAGCGGTTAAAAAAAAAGAACAATTCAATATCACTTTCGATTTACAACACGGTATACTCGGCACCGTAACCATGTCAGAATAACACAGAGCTCACACAAAGAGCCTCCGAGGACATGTTAAAGATAAGCACTCCACGCTCCACAGATCTACTGGTTTATTGCCCGGGAGCCTCCCCGCACCGCGTGCCCCGTAAGATAAAGTGGCCATACTCCAGTGTTTACCCGTAATACAAAGTTTTCTTTGAAAAAAACGATCCGAGGCCATTATAGGGCTACAGCTGCTGTGATGCTCTCTCTCTCTCTCTCTCTCTCTCTCTCTGCTGTCTCTCCTGTGTCTCTCTCTCTCTCTCACTGCACACTCCATCCATAATATTTTAATGTTAAGTTCCTCTGTATCATGACTTTGTCAGTCACCGGCAAAACTTTCAGCAAATGTGCCTCCCAATTAAAGGTGATGAGTATTAAAAGCGGCGCCCCAAAGGTGATGCGATTTAAATAACTTATTTTTATAGAGGGGTTCGCGAGCAATTATCACTCATGACCCACTGCAATTATTACCTGCTCCCAATGGACACCAGGCAATCTTCCACTAATTGAGCACTAAGCCACAGGACATTTTGCGTGCTTGACCTTAGAGCGGCAGGCAGGGTGGAGGCGACCGTGAATATCGTTCCGGCTCTCTTTTTGAAACTCCTCGACTGTCTCCGCCTGTTCACTCGATGACCTCAAGGTGGGCTTTCAAGGCTTCTCAGCTGTGGTCACTGCTTGTGCCACACGACAGTGTTGTATCTCCCCAACGCAGGGGATGGACAGCCATCGATGCCGTCGATCAATTCAAATGTTGAATTACGATTAATTTATTAACTGCACGATTCATTAACGGTTCATCGCGATGAATCCCAAACGAACATTTGTGTCTGCTCAAAATGTACCAGGTTTTTTCAAGTTGTAATACTCTTATCAACATGTGAGTGGACAAAATATACTGCACATGTAAAAATATTGTTAATTGCTTTGTTCTTAATATACTGTACCATTTACATTCTGCCTTTTTCCCTCATACTATGAAATTAAATGCTATGACAATGCTATGAAAGCTGAAAGGGCAAATAGTATCTGTAATATAATACAGTCTTTTATCAGCAGAATATGTGCCATTTCCATACCAGCAAGAGTATAGCATCACCCACCTCTACTTGCCTCCTATTAGCACTAATCAGCCCCGGCACTGGAACAGTGGAGTTCACAGCAGATCACATGTTCCAGGACCAGCGGTCCAACAAACCACATCTAGTTAGCCCCTTGATTATGTTGTCCTCTTCTATGGTATATGCTACTGCTCTCCTATTAGCGTTTGCAGCGTGTTCATCTCTGCTTTACATCACAACTACTCCACCCGGTGTCTCTTCGAAGCCAATGAGCTGCTAATAGACAGCGGTGCCCCGGTTGCACGCCGGCAGCCGAGCCTCGGTCCGCTGGACGCCGGGGCTATTTTGGGAGACGTAGCGGCGCAAGGCTAATCTTCTTGTGGGCACAGCTCAGTTTATGAGTTAGCTAATGAAATATGATCTGTAACTATATGGACACAGTCCTACACTATGTCGTGGTTATATGTGTTGTAATTTGCTTTGAAAGCAAGTCGCTTTCAAAAGCAAATTACAGCAAATCCAGATGCATGAATTGCAGGGAGGTGTTCGGCACCTGGTTTAGATTTAGACGAGATTTTATTGTCATTGCATAATAAAAAAAGTACTTTGGCAGCAATCCACTCCACTTAGCATGGGGTGACCAAAGTCCTGGGTTGTCCACGATTATCCCGCTGTCAAACTGGATATCCCAAGTCCCAACACATATCTGTAAAACACACAAATGTATTATACTTTCTGCTTCATTAGTGATGTGACGCGGTGAACTAAAGACACGATCACCAGTACGCGTCCCAGTGCCTTCAAACATCGACAATATACAGTATATATACTGTATATACAGTATAGCCTCATGTACATGCACACACACACACACACACACACACACACACACACATGCACAAAAACACAGATTCTGTCTCTCTCTGCAAACAAAAACAGAAGCTCAAATACATACACTGACACCATGTTGTCTTCAAATGCAAATTCACATGGACACACACACACAACACACACACAACAGACACAACACACACACACTCGAGAAGAAAGAGTTGTTGGGTCTCTCTCTCTCTCTCTCTCTCTCTCTCTCTCGTGTACACACCAAAACACAACAAACACAACATTCACACGCGACAAAATCACACACACACACACACACACACACACACACACACACACACACACACACACACACACACACACACACACACACTCAAACACACACACACACACACACACACACACACACACACACACACACACGGTGGGCGCTCCCTCGTGGAGGGGGAGAGGCGTGTGGCGTGGCGGTGGTGGGTGATGTGACTATCATCCAGGACAGCAGCAGCAGCAGCAGCAGCCGGCGCAGGACCAGGATCGTCGGCTGGTTAGCACTCAGCCAGACCCCAGGGGGGTCAGGCTGAGACCCTCTCACACACCATCTCTGTCTCCCCCCCCCACGCAGGCAAGGTCAGGACCCCCGAGGTGCTCCCCTCCACCCTGGAAGGTCGACTCTAAGATGAACTCTGTGCAGCGAGGCAACCAGCGAGTGTTATCCCGCTATAGGAGGAATGGGGGTTGATGGTTTAATCGCTCGTTTCTTCATATAATATTCGTGGATGTGCTTTTGTTCCGCCATTTTTGCCCTGTGTGGGTGTTCCTGTTTGCTCTTGAGTGTCCCTCCAGGCGTTGGACTTTTTTCTGCAACCCAAACAACATTTCTCGATACTTAACTCCACCAATCTGTAAGTGGTACAGCAGTCAGCCACGAAGTGACGGGGCCAGGCACAAATGAGCACGATAAGGAGTGAAAACTATGCTTTTTGATTATTGACATGGACGCTTGGAAGATGGACTTTGAAGGAACCTGATGTTGTTTAGTGGAGCGGATTGGCCGCCACACACACACAACCCACACACAACACATCCTGGAACTCAACCGGACAAAACTTTATGAGACTAAGGACGACCGTTTGAGAACACTGAACAAATCAACAACAATGAACAAATCTCAGAGATTAAGCGATTGCATGGAGAGTGAAACCTGCGTGACTGTCAAAGTTATGTACAAATGGAAAATGCAGCTTCTGTGTGTCAGTGGCTGTGCCCGTAACTACGTTTACTGTGTAGTACACACTACAGTGTGTACTACACTGGCCTACTATTAGTATGCGAGACAAAAGTATGTATGTTTTTTGGACGTACTACTACAGTGTCGCGGAATTCAAGCCGACGGCCTTTCTTGATGATGACGAGATGCTACAAAATCATTGCAAACCCATCCGAGTGATTACAATAATAATACAATTATATTAAAAACATGCTTACATTGCGATTTCAGTTGCCTGTTCATTGGGGGTTACGTTTCAAAGTTTTCCATTAAGACGGTTGTCCTCTGTGAGTCCTCTTTAGACTCTCTGGTATGGAGATGCGGAAGTGTACCTGAACTCCTATCCTATCTCCACGTGCAACTGGGTTCCTATGTGTCCTATCTCCACGTGCAACTGGGTTCCTATGTGTCCTATCTCACGTGCAACTGGGTTCCTATGTGTCCTATCTCACGTGCACATGAGCTCCTATGTGTCCTATCTCCACGTGCAACTGGGTTCCTATGTGTCCTATCTCACGTACAACTGGGTTCCTATGTGTCCTATCTCCATGTGCAACTGGGTTCCTATGTGTCCTATCTCACGTGCAACTGGGTTCCTATGTGTCCTATCTCACGTGCAACTGGGTTCCTATGTGTCCTATCTCATGTGCAACTGGGTTCTTATGCGTCCTATCTCATGTGCACCTGAGCTCCTATGTGTCCTATCTCACGTGCAACTGGGTTCCTATGTGTCCTATCTCACGTGCACATGAGTTCCTATGTGTCCTATCTCCACGTGCAACTGGGTTCCTATGTGTCCTATCTCACGTACAACTGGGTTCCTATGTGTCCTATCTCCACGTGCAACTGGGTTCCTATGTGTCCTATCTCACGTGCAACTGGGTTCCTATGTGTCCTATCTCACGTGCAACTGGGTTCCTATGTGTCCTATCTCACGTGCAACTGGGTTCTTATGCGTCCTATCTCATGTGCACCTGAGCTCCTATGTGTCCTATCTCACATGCACTCGTCACGTAAGGAAGGCTGCACGTGGCGGTGTGTCTGCCTCGGAAAACATAAATACAAACCTTGAATTCCCCCACCACCCTCCGACCTCTCTCTCTCCCTCGCTCTCCCTCTCTCTCTCTCTCATTACGCCTGTCAGTCACGGCTGATTGATGGCTGGAGATGTGTTTACCTAATTTACCGCTGTTTACCCCCTCAGCGGTGATATATTCTCTGCGAAGAGCCGATCTTGAGGTACAGTCTGGAGGAAAGTTCAGGGCCAGGAGGGGGATGAATCTGAGGAGGAGGTGTGTGTGTTGTGTGTTGAGATGTATAGGGCCCCGGCCAGGGTGTTCTGCATAATAAGAAGGCAGTTGAAACGCGCATAATCATAATGTGTGTGTGTGTGTAGGTCAGCCGGACTCATGTCAGAGGTTCTGGTTGACGCCGAGCAACGTGCGACCCAGTGGTGTGATCAAACACTTACAGGTACTGTGTGTAGAATCATGGATTCCTTCTCATTACTCCCCCTAGCGATGAAAGAATAGACATTTTTGTGCTGCTGCGTTCTGGATGCGTTGTAAGAGTTTGATTGCGGAGGCAGGGAGTCCAGCCAGGAGAGAGTTGCAGTAGTCGAGGCGAGTGATGACCCATTACGATGGTAGCAGTTCATTCGGTCAGCTTTTCCTAGGTACTAGGGCTTGCCAATTATGTGGATATTATATTGATATCGTGATTATGAATATGAATATGTTAACGTATTTTCCTGCTTTTAGAGGCTGTAAGTGATGCAGTCAATCAATCTTCTGAACTTACCAGACTCTTCAAGCTGTTTTATTATTTGCCTTTACCCACTTAGTCATTACGTCCACATTACTGATGATTATTTACCAAAAATCTCATTGTATATTCAGGAGTATACAACAGGAGTATACAAAAATAGGCTTTACAATGTGGTTATTTTATATGATATGACTATTTGTTCGCTGAATATCAAACATGTACGATCATGGAATACATTCAAGACTCAGGATATGCAGTGAAATAAAAAGTGATGCCCAGCGGAATGTGCAGAAGAATACTACAGATAACACAGTATTTACAGCAACATGTACAACATGTCTATCGTCATTGAGATATTCATATTTCTATCTTGTAGCGTCAGTGTCGTTGTAAACGAGTGTGTCCCCCTCGATGATTCCTCCGAGAATTTAAATACAGTTTGGAATGGAAAAAAAAGGACCAATATCGGGATAGAAGATTGTGGCCATACTGCCGGATGAGCGGAGCACATACAAGCTCCACAAGGTCCTGATGCCTCGGTCCTAATGTCTGCAGCAATCTCCCTCATTGTGTGTATTTACCATGTGTCAGAGTTGGATGGATGATCCTGAGGCGGATGCATTCAACAATCTATTCTTCCCGTGTTGCCACATGCTTTATGAGGCTTCCGACACCTGGAGAATAGAAAAATAAGAAAGAGCTATCCTCGGAAAAAACGTTGCATTATTCCAGCGGCCAAAAATGTCATCTTTTTTTTCTTCCTTCCGTTAAAACCCGACGCTGTTTCCTGACAGATAAAGAATCCTATTCTAACACTATTCATAGAATGGGGGGCGCGCCGCAGACAGAGTTACAGCAACACACGACATGTTGCGTTAAATGGGATTCTGTGATTCTCCGCTCGCCTCCCGTCCTGCATGGTGCTGTTTGGTCATTCATTTTCCTGCAGCCTACAGCAGCGGCAGCAGCGATGTGTTGGCTCTGTGGTGATGGTGAATCACATGTGAGTGTGGATTACATGAAATAGCTTATTGATTGGCCGGCGGGGGGGGGGGGGGGGGGGGGGGGGTGATTAAAATGCATTGGAGGGGAAAGACACACGCCGACCTGCTCTACCCCCTGAGCTACTGGCATGTGGTGTTGCGTGTGTGTGTGTGTGTGTGTGTATGGCTGTGTGTGTGTGTGTGTGTGTGTGTGTGTGTGTGTGTGTGTGTGTGTGTGTGTGTGTGTGAGGGTCTATGCAAGGCTGTGTGTCTGGGTGTGTATATGTGCGGGCACAATACACGTCTGAGTGTTAGTGTGTGTGTGTGTGTGTGTGTGTGTGTGTGTGTGTGTGTCTGTGAGCATGGCTATGTGTGTGTGTGTGTCTGTGCACGCATGCGTCACCGCTGGCCCGTGTGTTGCCGCGGGCTCTCTCCTCTCTCTGTAACCAGAGACACAGAGCAGCACCGGCCGTCTGTGAGGACGTCCTAAACGGTGTGTCAAGTGCCAACGACGTGTCCCAACAAACCCAGATGTCAGCCTCACCCCCTCCACACACACACACACACACACACACACACACACACACACACACACACACACACACACACACACACACACACACACACACACACACACACACACACACACACACACACACACACACTCACACACACACACACACACACACACACACACACACACACACACACACTGGACCCTGCTGCTCGAGGACAAGACCCCCCCCCCACTCCCAGTGCCAAGTGGAATAAAGTCAACTCCACCATAGTTTCTTCTTTAATTCCCTGAAGCCCCAAGGTCAAAGGCGGAGTGGACGCAGAACAACAGAGAACGATCCGTCTTCACCCCCCCCCTTCTCTTTATTCCGCCTGCCTGCTCTGATTGTCATAGATCATTGTTGGCCGAGGCCTGGTGGGGTCACCGCATCGGGGGCATACAACTGTATTATGGTGAAATGGAGCTAAAATTGATATTGATTTCCTGGTTTGTTTTCCCTGGGAGTGGACATTATTCATTCAATAAGCCAGGTTGGAATACAGAGCCCTGAGCACAGGGAGGTGAGAGGGGGCGCCCCGGCCAACTTCGGCGTATTTATCCCCGTGCTCTAATGAAACTCCCCGCGGCGCGCTGCCTGCCGTGCGCTGCGTTCACAACGCGTGGGAGATGACGGATGGATGGATGAATCTAAGGCAGGATGAATGGATGGCGAGATGGAAGGATGGATGTGTAGATCTGTGTCGATCTATATCTAGATGGATGGAGGGATAGGTAAAAGACAGACAGTTAGACTGATGAATAGACACATAGATAGATAGATAGATAGATAGATAGATAGACACAGATAGATAGATTGATTGATAGATTGATAGATAGACGCATCCTCTGTTACTTACACGTTTCTATTTTCGCTTGCTCAGAAAGTTCTCATATTTCCCACTCTGAGGGGCTGGCATGAACGCACCGTCGTCCCCACTGGGAAGGTAGTTGGTAGTTTAGGTTTGGTCCCACATGACGTGAATGCATGCATACTATATTGACCATAAGATATCTGCTGTGTGTGTGTTTGTGTGTGTGTGTGTGTGTGTGCCCCCCCCCCCCCCAGGCAGGGTCAGGACCCCCGAGGTGCTCCCCTCCACCCTGGAAGGTAGACTCGAAGATGAACTCTGTGCAGCGAGGCAACCAGTGAGTGTTATCCCGCTGGACGAGTCCAACCCCAGGCGTTGGACTCGTGTTTTTTCTGCAACCCAAACAACATTTCTCGATACTTAACTCCACCAATCTGTAAGTGGTGCAGCAGTCAGCCATGAAGTGACGGGGCCAGGAGCAAATGAGCACGATAAAGAGTGAGAACTATGCTTCGGGGGGCTTTTTGATTATTGACATGGACGCTTGGAATCTGGACTTTGAAGGAACCTGATGTTGTTTAGTGGAGCGGATTGGCCGCCACACACACACAACCCGCACACAACACATCCTGGAACTCAGCCGGACAAAACTTTAGGAGACTAAGGACGACCGTTTGAGAACACTGAACAAATCAACAACAATGAACAAATCTCACAGAGATTAAGCGATTGCATGGAGAGTGAAACCTGCGTGACTATCAAAGTTATGTACAAATGGAAAATGCAGCTTCTGTGTGTCAGTGGCTGTGCCCGTAACTACGTTTACAAGTGCGTACTACACTGGCCTACTATTAGTATGCGAGACAAAAGTATGTATGTTTTTTGGACGTACTACTGCAGTGTCGCGGAATTCTTGATGATCACGAGACGCTGCAAAATCATTGCAAACCCATCCGAGTGATAATAATAATACAATTATATTACAAACATGCTTACATTGCGATTTCAGTTGCCTGTTCATTGGGGGTTTCCATTAAGACGGTTGTCCTCTGAGTCCTCTTTAGACTCTCTGGTATGGAGATGCGGATGTGTACCTGAGCTCCTATGTGTCCTATCTCCACGTGCAACTGGGTTCCTATGTGTCCTATCTCACGTGCACCTGGGTTCCTATGTGTCCTATCTCCATGTGCAACTGGGTTCCTATGTGTCCTATCTCCACGTGCAACTGGGTTCCTATGTGTCCTATCTCCACGTGCAACTGGGTTCCTATGTGTCCTATCTCACGTGCACCTGAGCTCCTATGTGTCCTATCTCCACGTGCAACTGGGTTTCTATGTGTCCTATCTCCACGTGCATGGGTCCTATGTGTCCTATCTCCACGTGCAACTGGGTTCCTATGTGTCCTATCTCCACGTGCAACTGGGTTCCTATGTGTCCTATCTCCACGTGCAACTGGGTTCCTATGTGTCCTATCTCACGTGCAACTGGGTTCCTATGTGTCCTATCTCACGTGCACCTGGGTTCCTATGTGTCCTATCTCCACGTGCACCTGGGTTCCTATGTGTCCTATCTCACATGCACCTGGGTTCCTATGTTTCCTATCTCCACGTGCAACTGGGTTCCTATGTGTCCTATCTCCACGTGCAACTGGGTTCCTATGTGTTCTATTTCACATGCAGTCATCACGTATGGAAGGCTGCACGTGACGGTGTGTCTGCCTCAGAAAACAAATACAAACCTTGAATTCCCCCACCACCTTCCGATCTCTCTCTCCCATTACGCCTGTCAGTCACGGCTGATTGATGGCTGGAGGTGTTTACCTAATTTACCGCTGTTTACCCCCTCAGCGGTGATATATTCTCGGCGAAGAGCCGATCTTGAGGTAGTCTGGAGGAAAGTTCAGGGCCAGGAGGGGGATGAATCTGAGGAGGAGGTGTGTGTGTTGTGTGTTGAGATGTATAGGGCCCCGGCCTCCAACAGGGTGTTCTGCATAATAACAAGGCGGTTGAAACGCGCATAATCATAATGTGTGTGTGTGTAGGTCAGCCAGACGGTCAGCAACGTGCGACCCAGTGGTTGTCATGTTGTGGGGCAGGAGGACCCAAACGCATGA
Source organism: Coryphaenoides rupestris (assembly GCA_002895965.2). NCBI lineage: Eukaryota > Metazoa > Chordata > Actinopteri > Gadiformes > Macrouridae > Coryphaenoides > Coryphaenoides rupestris. The sequence continues at coordinate 15,996 of PIJE02001194.1, read as the reverse complement.
CTCAGGACTCGGGGTTTTGCAGTACAAGAATGTTATTTATTACCGTGATACCGGCAGGCAGACAGGTGCGGGACAGACAGGCAGGTAGGTAGGCAGGTACAGACAGGCAGGTAGGCATCCAAACGGGTTGTCCAACGATTTAACAATACAACAAGTAATGTGTAAACCGACACATAACAACCGACACTGGCGCCCGGGAGCCCCGCTAATCCTCCAGGGGCGGCTCTGGCGCCCGGGAGCCTGGAGACACGATCGCGATAGTACCCCCCCCTCAACGGGCGCCTCCTGGCGACCCACGATGACCGGGCTGGCACCGTCGGGCGGACGACCTGGAGGCAAGGCAGAGGCCGAGCCGGGACCCTCCGGTGGACGACCTGGAGGCAGGACAGAGGCCGAGCCGGGACCCTCCGGTGGACGACCTGGAGGCAGGACAGAGGCCGAGCCGGGACCCTCCGGTGGACGACCTGGAGGCAGGGCGGGGGACACCGGTGCCGACGGAGCGGGGACCGGGGATGACTGCCACCTGGCAGCAGCGACCGGCAGGAGCTGCGGTGCTGCAGCCGGGACCGTGAGAGGCTGCGACCTGGCAGCAGGGACTGGCGGAAGCTGCTGTGGTCCAGCCGGGACCGGGACTCGGGGTGGCTGGGACCTGGGAGCAGGGACTGGCGGGCGCTGCTGTGGTCCAGCCGGGACCGGGACTCGGGGTGGCTGGGACCTGGGAGCAGGGACTGGCGGGAGCTGCTGTGGTCCAGCCGGGACCGGGACTCGGGGTGGCTGGGACCTGGGAGCAGGGACTGGCGGGAGCTGCTGTGGTCCAGCCGGGACCGGGACTCGGGGTGGCTGGCACCTGGCAGCAGGGACTGGCAGGGGCTGCGGCGGTGCAACCAGGACCGGGACCCGGGATGGCTGTGACCCAGCAGCGGGAAAACAGAACTGCTGCGGTCCAGCCGGGACCGGGACCCGGGGTGGCTGCGACCTAGCCGCAGGGACTGGTGGGAGCTGCTGTGGTCCAGCTGGGACCACAGCCACCTGCCCCACTCCGAGGACCCCCCAGGGCCAGGCGGGTTCCCTCGTAGCATTCCCGCGGTCCACCCGGGACTCGGGATGGCTGCGAGCCAGCCGCGGGAGACCGAGGCTGCTGCAGTCCAACCCGGGACCCGGGAGCCCGGGGAACCTTGTACCTCGGCATCGGCTCACACCGGACGCCGAGGTACTCCCAGAGGCTGACATACTCAGGGTCTGACTCGGCCGAGTCCGAATCGGCCGAGTCAGTGTCCGGAGAAGACTCCAAGTCAGAGTCCGAGTCTATTGGGCTGAATTGTAGTCCGGTCATTAAGTTACGAGGACCCCCCAGGGCCAGGCGGGTCCCCTCGTAGCTCGGCGCCGGCAGTGGCGCACACCGGTTGGCCAAGTACTGCCACATGCTGATTAACCCCGAGCCTGAGTCTGCTGGGTCCTTTGTTGGTCGGACCATTCTGTCACGATGTGGGGCAGGAGGACCCAAACGCATGACTGCGGGCAGCCGCGAAAGTAGCGCAGGTGCCGCTAACCACCCAGGGGCGGCACTGGCGCCCGGGAGCCCCGCTAATCCTCCAGGGGTGGCACTGGCGCCTGGGAGCCCGGAGACACGATCGCGACAGTGGTGTGATCAAACACTTAAAAGGTACTGTGTGTAGAATCATGGATTCCTTCTCATTACTGCCCCTAGTGATGAAAGAATAGACATTTTTGTGCTGCTGCGTTCTGGATGCGTTGAGATGGTAGCAGTTCATTTGGTCAGCTTTTCCTAGGTACTGTACTAGGGCTCGCCAATTATGTGGATATTATATTGATTGAGACTAGATTACACCTTAAATTTAGAATATGTTAATGTATTTTCCTGCTTTTAGAGGCTGGATTACATGTAAGTGATGCAATCAATCACTCTTCTGAACTTACCGGACTCTTCAAGCTGTTCTATTATTTGCGTTTACCGACTTAGTCATTATGTCCACATTACTGATTATTTCCCAAAAATCTCATTGTATATTCAGGAGTATACAAAAATAGGCTTTACAATGTGCTTATTTGATATGATATGACTATTTGTTCGCTGAATATCAAACATGCAAGATCATGGAATACATTCAAGATATGCAGTGAAATGAAAAGTGACGCCCAGCGGAATGTGCAGAAGAATACTACAGATAACAGTATTTACAGCAACATGTACAACATGTCTATCGTCATTGAGATATTCATATTTCTATCTTGTAACGTCAGTGTCATTGTAAACGACTGTCCCCCTCGATGATTCCGCCGAGAATTTAAATACAGTTTGGAATGGAAAAAAAAGGACCAATATCGGGATAGAAGATTGTGGCCATACTGCCGGATGAGCGGAGCACATACAAGCTCCACGAGGTCCTGATGCCTCGGTCCTAATGTCTGCAGCAATCACCCTCATTGTGTGTATTTACCATGTGTCAGAGTTGGATGGATGATGCTGAGGCGGATGCGTTCAACAATCTATTCTTCCCGTGTTGCCACATGCTTTGAGGCTTCCGACACCTGGAGAATAGAAAAATAAGAAAGAGCTATCCTCGGAAAAAACGTTGCATTATTCCAGCGGCCAAAAATTTTATCTTTTTTTTTCTTCCTTCCGTTAAAACCCGACGCTGTTTCCTGACAGATAAAGAATCCTATTCTAACACTATTCATAGAATGGGGGGCACGGCGCAGACAGAGTTACAGCAACACACGTTGCGTTAAATGGGATTCTGTGATTCTCCGCTCCCCTCCCGTCCTGCATGGTGTCAGGGTTTTTACCGGTGAA
>PIJE02001193.1:9690-148358 GCA_002895965.2 Coryphaenoides rupestris | reverse complement strand
GTGGAAGCTTATGGAGCCTCCACACTGGTTTAACTTCATCTGCTACCCCCAGCTTCCGTCTCCAAACAGTGTCTGTTCTTTCGTTCAATTTCTTTTTGTTTAGACCTTTAACACAGCATTTGTAAAATGTTTTGCCATTTGCTGTATACAAGTTTAGGTCTGTTGTTTTGTTCACTGTTGTCAAAATCCCCGATATACCCTCCAGTCTGAGCTTAAAAACATGTTCCGGGAAAGGATCATTCATGTCGGGAATTTCTTTTTTACAATGGTAGTCCTGCAACAATGGTAAATTTTTTGCACAGCAATTTCACATATTTTTCTATTTGCCGAATTGATTTTTGCTCAAGACAAGAGGCTAGGACCTCCACCTCACAGAGTTCAGGTCCTGCAATGTCCACTAATTGTTTTAAAGTTATAATGTTCTTATCCTGCAATCTTTGATTGACCCCTGCACATTCTTGAATGTTCAGACGAGCTCCGTGGATCAGCGGTTCTTTTAAAAGCCAGAACAGTGAGATGGCGGGTTCAACTTTGGTCCATTGAAAACAGTTCAATGCTTTAAAAACTCCTTGATAAAAAGGGGGTAGTCCACAGGGTTTAAAAGCATTAAAATCCATTAAAAACAGAGATGTGTCCAGGCCCAGGCCAGCTGTCCTTCTCAGAATAGCACTTGCCACTCCTCTCCATACGAGGTCCATGGGTCCTGTCAGGTATCTCTGGACAAACTGGAGCCGGAAAGTGGCTGTCCTGCTGGCCAGGTGGACAAGGCCTTGCCCTCCTTCCTCCTTTGGCAGGAAAAGGACACTTTGTGGCACCCAATGCAGCTTATCCCAAAAAAAATCCACGATTACAGCTTGCAGATGCCCTAGTAGTCCTGCAGGTGGCTCCATGCACATAAGGCGGTGCCAGAGAGTGGAGGCTACTAAGTTGTTGGCAATCAGTGTTCTCCCTCTATATGATAACTGTGGGAGGATCCACCTCCACCTCCCCAACCTGCCTTTAACCTTTTCCATCAACCCATCCCAGTTCTTTTTTATGGTTATTTCATCTCCCAGGTGCACTCCCAAATATTTCAAGCCACCTCTCTTCCAGCTCAAACCACCCGGCAGAACAGGAAGACCATTCTTCCATTCACCTACTGCTAGGGATTCACTTTTTTTCCAGTTGACTTTTGCCGCTGATATTTTCCCAAAGTTTGCCACGATGTCTTTTAATTTGTCAACATCTTTCTGGTTTTTTACTATCACCATAAGATCATCTGCATACGCAGATACAACTTGTCTTTCATTATAATGTATGGGTGAATTAAGGGTAGAGAAAGATAACCTCTTCCCCAGTTGCTTATCTGCATGACCAGTCGTCACCGTCATTTATGACTAGGCAAGGAGGGCGTCACATCCTGCCATATAATTTCTTGAAACAGTAATAGAAAAGAGAACCTATGTTACTGTTACTTTAAATGGGGTTTGGAGTATCACGACGGCATCATCACGATGACGATGTCACGCAGACCATGTGACGTTGACCATGTCACGATCTCACGAAGACCATGTGACGTTGATCACGTGACGATGAGGATATAAGTCGGAGTCAAAGAGGAATGAATTCAGTCTCCTCTGCAGATCTGACTCAGGCTTATTGTTACTATTGGCTGTGACAAATAAAGTCTTTAACTTTCAAACTTTGGTCTTCCTGATCACCCTCTTACGAATGTCAGAGTATTGGTAAAATCCACGACACACACACACACACACACACACACAGACACACACACACAGACACACACACACACACACACACAGACACACACACACACACACCCACACATAGCATGCACACTTACACACCAGCCCCTGGCAGCACTCTTCACCTGTATGTGTTTGACATGCACTGTCATACAGTGACCTGGATTTAATACCACACATCTCTAACCTGTGTGTGTGTGTGCGTGCGTGTGTGTGTGTGTGTGTGTGCGTGTGTGTGTGTGTGTGTGTGCGTGGGTGTGGGTGTGTGTGCGTGTGTGTGTGTGTGTGTGTGTGTGGGTGTGTGTGTCAGTGTCTCGCAGCAGCATATTGAGTGAATCCATTGCAGGCACGTCCCAATACCAGGAAAAGACAGCACACTTGTCCCCCGGATCGTGGAGAGATGTAAAAAGGAAAACGCAATCATCATTATTCTGTCAGAACACACAGTCTCCGCTTCCTGCCTGTTCATTATATCACACACAGTGCTTCCTATTGATCGCTGGAAGAATCTCTCCCTGAGACACAGCAGCCATATTCCCTGATATTCTCACCTAAATCAACCCACAGTGCTAACACTCGTGCTAACAAGGAGTATTCTTTCCAGCATCAAATGAGTGTAAAATACTTCCTCGTTCTGTCAAACAAGCACACATTGTAGCCAATCACGTGCGGCTGTACGTCGTAAAAAGAAAAGAAAAAACAACCTGTACCACGATGAACGTAACATAGATGCTAATCTAGCGGGGAGATGAGAGTGGGCGGCGCCTGGACGATACGGCGCTATAAATAGCCGTTTAGCCACCAGCACAACAGTGCTGAGCCGAGTGTGTCGGCGTAGAACCACAAGCGTGGAGCGATCCGCCATACGATACGATAACGACCCGGTACGACGACGACTATTTTTTTTTGTCGATGAACACATTGTGATTCAAAAAGCATGTTGCGCTATTGATTTGGTTTGTCCGTTTGATTTTAAAACTGTGAACACCTGCGTACCTGCGCTTTCATCCTCAGGGTTCCTGAGGGAAATAATTATCGAGAATCAAATCGGCGGGCGGCTGTGATGTCACATGACTAATTGTTACAAATCAACTTCACGCTGTGATTTAAAGGACTCCTATTACACCACCAGGTGTGAGCGTGATTAGACATTCCAAGCGGTTTCAAAAAACGTCGTCATCTCCGGTTTTTGGAGACTTGGAATATCCTTAACCATGTACATTTTTGGTGTTTGTGTCAGTGACAGTGAAAAATACTTACTAAATCAAGAGCCTTTTACAAAATAGTGTAACGTATGCTATACGTATTCCTTATTCGCAAAAATAAAAGTAAATTGCCAAGAACAAGTACCTCGGGTGTATCTCTCCTCTCTCTTTCTCTCTCTCTTTTCTCTCTCTCTGACACCTAAGAGATAGAGGCCCCAGCTAGCTTCTCTCACTTTATCTCTCTCTCACACACACACACACACACACACACACACACACACACACACACCACACACAGTAGTCACATTACATGCCACACTTCCTGCTTCCCTGAGACCATGCAGTCTCAGCAGCAAAGTTATTGTGTTTGTTTGTTTGTAGCATCTCCAAGGTAACAGAGAAGATGTGAACATAACATAAGTTGAACAGAATGTATTCATTATTAATGAGGCTCTTCCAGCGAGGGCCGTAATGTCCGACTGAGACCCCACACAGGAAGAGCTGACACCCGTCCAGGAAACACACACATACACACACACACACACACACACACCTGTACGAGGGAGATCTAGTTTTGTGTAAGGGGTAGAGGGGGGCATTGGCTGTAGCCAACTAATTATGGGATCACTGTCCAGACCTCTTAATTGATATATGTAACATATTTTAGTCGTAGAATTTTGGAGTCACTCTATGTTAAGTATTCGCTAGCTAGCTCGCTAATATGCAAACACACGAGTTAAAGCCTCTGGGAAAAATAAAATACATCTAATAGACACTAAAACAAGTCATAGGAGTAAAAAATATCACAGTCGTAGGGAAAGAATCAAATATCCACACAATTTACAGTCTTTACAGCAATTATTAGTTTTTGTTTTTTAGGAATGAGCGATATGAGCAGATATGAGCAATTAAACAATTAAAGCAAATATGCAAATAAACAGCAAAAGGCATATAAACAAGTAGGCATATCAACAACAAGGCAATATAAAAAATATGGTATCAAGTTATATGCATGAGAGTGGGCAGTGGCCCTAGTGAGGTCAGAGTTCACAGTCCTGAGGGCCTGCGGAAAGAAACTCTGCAACGAAGCTGTGTGCACGCATGTGTCCTCATGGAAAACAAGCTGATACTATGTTGATACGCTGTGCAACAAACATTTAAATCCACGTACTTCTTGTGTCGCGTCGTCGGTTTTAACCGATATGTCCAGCGTGCGGCGGCCATGTTTGGAGGGCTACGCTCTAACCGTGACCGTAACAACCACGGCTGTGTTGGTTAAAACTGGACTGGCGACACAAGAAGTGGATTTAAATGTTTGTTTTTGGTACTACGTTGGGCACTGATATGTAATTAATGTGTGTGTGTGTGTATAGCAGCCATATTGTGTTAGGAAAGGCACCTCATTCATTTCTAAACTCTGGCTGCAGCCCTAAGGGGGGTCATGCACTGACTGTATATTATGGTATTTATACAGTATATTGTACATACATAAATGCATAGGCAGAAACACACACACACACACACACACACGTACACACACACACACACACACACACACACACACACACGTACACACACATGTACACACACACACATGACCCTGTTGTGCGTTACCCCCCCCCCCCCCCCCCCCCCCCCCCCCCCCCCCCCCAGGTGAGATGGAGGAGCTGGAGGCGATGTGGCTGACGGGCATCTGCCACCACGAGAAGAACGAGGTGATAAGCAGCCAGCTGGACGTGGACAACATGGCGGGCGTCTTCTACATGCTGGGCGCCGCCATGACCCTGTCCCTCATCACCTTCATCTGCGAACACTGGTTCTACTGGCAGCTGCGCTTCTGCTTCATGGGCGTGTGCACGGGCAAGCCTGGCTTTGTCTTCTCCATCAGCAGGGTGGGTGCTGGTGTCTTCTGGTCCTCTCAGCCTGCCTCTCTTTCTCTGTCTCTGTGGCTGGCTATCAGTTGAGCTTATAATTAATAATTATCAAAGAACATGATTAATTATTAAAATAAAAAAGTATTAATCTGAATTAATAATAACAGGGCACCACCCTGAAATCAGGGACCAATAACCGTGGAATTGACAGTGGATTAAGTCACATAAAATGTACTAAGCTATCAAAAATGATCAATAATTACCATATCAATAGCTATAGTATGGCATAGTAATAGCTAAAGGTTGAAGGATTCAGAGTTCTTTACGCGACAGAGGATGGCTTCAACACAATATTCAAGCAAAAACCACAAATAGTTATAATATAAGAATCTTTATTATATTCAAATTGCGTGCATTGTTAAAAGCAAAAACACTCAGACGTAGTTGCCTAAGTTGCGACTCTTTCCCAAATATGGTCAGGAGTGAAGTAGAAACATATTCTCTGAACATGCACATTTCTGTAAAAAAAACAAACCCTGAACAACCTACTGTAGACCCACTGCTGTCCTGCACTTGTTGATTGTGTCTGCGAGCTGGTAGGCTGTGCTGCCATATGATTGGCTGATTCGATATTTGCATTCACACACAGGTGTACATGGCGTGTACCTCACACACACACACACACACACACACACACACACACACACACACACAGACACACACACACACAGCTTGCTCAGAGACCGTTTCACTCAGACTGTCATCTATATGGTGTTGTTGTTCTTTCCACAGTAATTGAAAAGAACAACATGAACTGTTGTTAACGAGTCACCTGGTCTAACTATAGGAGGTGTGTGTGTGTATGTTACATTAAGCGTCTACTGCCATTCCACACAGAACCCCAGAGGGTCACGAGCGCCACATTTTGTCAAAGAATGCGCTTCCGCCCACCTCAAAAGCAATCATATTCTGATTTGCACTCGCACAAAGGTGAAATGATTAGCGTAGCGCGCCCGCTCGCCGAAATGTCAGCTCGAGTCAAAGGAGGATGGGTAATTTCACAATAAGAGCGCGTCCAGAAGAACATCCTCCGAGTCATCATGAGCCCTGACAAAATAATAGTCCCCCCGCTAAACTCGGTGCTCCTGGAGTACCGTTGAATGTCAAAGATGCCCTTAGAAGTGTTTCTTAGCGCATTACAAGTGCACCTGGCGCAAGCCTCCTCCATCACTCGCATCTGCTTGTGGAGGACATTAGCTTCCTCCGCGAGCCCACAGACACTCGCTGGAGGGGCAGTTTCATTTGCATAATGCTGCGTTTTTCCGAGTCAAAGTGGATGTTTTCATTGTGGCGAGCAAATGAGTGCAATTATCAGCGGCTCGGAAGTAAGGCAAAGGGGCCGCCCGCCCGCGCGTTGATCTAGCCCCGTCATCAAGGACCAGGAGGGGGAAGAACAGTGTGAAATAGCAGCTTCGCGCACCTCCAGCAGGAGCACAGCTGAAGAAGAGAGTGCCTGGAGGGTTCTTAACACTGTTGCGTAGTGCTACTAACAAGGAAGTGAGTATATAAGATGTGAGAATACCAGAGGGTAGGTATGGTTGTGTGTGAGGATGAGAGAGAGTATGTATGGTTGTGTGTGAGGATGAGAGAGTAGGTATGGTTGTGTGTGAGGATGAGAGAGAGTATGTATGGTTGTGTGTGAGGATGAGAGAGTAGGTATGGTTGTGTGTGAGGATGAGAGAGTAGGTATGGTTGTGTGTGAGGATGAGAGAGAGTAGGTATGGTTGTGTGTGAGGATGAGAGAGAGTAGGTATGGTTGTGTGTGAGGATGAGAGAGTAGGTATGGTTGTGTGTGAGGATGAGAGAGAGTAGGTACGGTTATGTGTCAGGATGAGAGGGTAGGTATGGTTGTGTGTTAGGATGAGAGTAGATATGGTCGCGCAGCAGCAGCAGCAGCGGCGGCTAAAGATGCCGGGAGATAAAGACGTTGTCGTTGTCGTCAGAGTTGCTGCTGCTCGCCGAGTGACAGATAAAAAAAGTGCTGACGCGAATGTGATGGGAGAAAGGGACTCAGAGGAATGAGATTCCTGGATGGCTGCTCAAAGGAAGGCGGGGAGCGCGGGATGGCAAGGGAGAGGGAAAGCGTTCGTAACAAGTTGACACCTTTGAGCAACGCCAGCGCAACAGCCGGCTGGTGGGCTGCCTGTCGCCCGCCCGCGACCTTTCGCGTTTTGGCGGTTGCCACGGCAGCAGGTTTGCTCTGACCCCGTTTAAACACGTGTGTTTAAGCGTTGCACGCGGTGCATTTGAATGCATGCGCGGCGGCGGCCATTTTGATATTTGAACATGTGCATCCGCGCTCTGAAGTCCTCATTGGCTCTCTCCTTCTCTCTCTCTCACACCGCTTCACACAATCCACAGGCGCAAGCCATCGCTGCAGGTGTCGATTTAAAACCATTGATCGGTCGGAACAGCAGTCTTACCACCGCTGCCCTGTCATTAACAATCAAGTCTTTGATCTGCCCCTTTCTTTTCCCACAATGCTCTCTGTCCAATCAGAGCCCCCTGGGGTACCTGTCGTAAGGTGACGAGGTCCACCCCTATTACTATGCAACACTGTGTAAACAAGAGAATGTCCAGCCACAGCATAGTGAGGACATTCACCCTGTCTCTGTCTCTCCCTCTCCATTTTGTTTCCCTTGTACTTCTTGTAAGTTGGCCGATTCATCTATCTGTCTGGCTCGCTCTGCCGATATCTCTCTCTCTCTCATCTCTCTTTTTCACTGCCTGTTCCTCTCTTTTTCCCACACAGTTTCTTGTTCTCTCTGCCGCTCCCTCTCTCTCTCTCTTGTTCTCCCTCCCGCTCCCTCTCTCGCTCTTTCTCTCTCTCTTTGTTGGATCCCCTCTGGCTTTTGATTGGATTCCACCTCCACTGCCCCCTCCACCCCCCCGCCCCGTCACATCCCACTTCTCCCCTGTCTCCATCTTACTGCCACTGTGGTTATTATTCCTCTAACTGGCTTCTCACAACTTGTCACCACCTTCTCTCCTCACTCCTTATCACTCCGCCCTCCCTTCTCATCTCCACACCCCCCCCCCCCCAACCTGATTTCCCTTTTCCTTACACCCCCTCCCCCCTTCCTCTCTCGTTCCTCCTCCTCCTCCATTGTGCCCACCCCTCCCTCTCTGCAGGGCATCTACAGCTGCATCCACGGCGTCCAGATTGAGGAGAACAAGTCCAGCATGCCATCCCCCTCGGCCACCATGACCATGAACATGAACCACACCCACTCCAACATCCTGCGGCTGCTCCGCACCGCCAAGGACATGACCGCCATCCCGGGCATCAACGGCTCGCCGCACGCCGCCCTGGACTACGGGGGCCACGGGGGCGTGTCCCGCGAGTCGGCCATCTACGACATCCAGGAGCACCGGCGCAACTTGGCGGGACACCCGGCCGACTGCCAGGTGGCGCCGCCGCTCCAGCCCCCGCCGCCCGCCTACTTGCCCGACGACGGCATGTTCGGCAACTACATCAGCGAGGTGGAGAGGACGTTTGGCAACTTGCCCCTGACAGACAGCAGCCCGTACCCGGAGCACTACCTGCAGCACCACCACCACCACCACGCACCCTCTGCCCTGGGCGTGTCTGGCCCACTGCCCAACAGGCCGCGCAGCCTGGGCAGCACCAGCTCGCTGGAGGGGGGCATGTTCGACTGCGACAGCATCGGGGGAGGCGTGGCACCCATCTTTACCACGCAGCCGCGCACCTCCGTGACGCACAGGAACACCAATAAGTTTGACCTGATCGCCGGCCACAGCCCGGCAGGCCAGAGCGGTGGTGGCGGCGGCGGGGCGGGGCCCGCCCAGGGCTCCTTCAAGGGCGGCAATGTGTATGGCAGGTTCTCCTTCAAGGGAGGGGCCTCCAGCACGGGGCTGATCGGGGATCACGATCAGCGCTACTGCGGCGGCAGCGGGGCGGGCTCGGGAGGCGACGACGGCAACATCCGCTCTGACGTGTCGGACATCTCCACGCACACGGTCACCTACGGCAACCTGGAGGGCAATGCCAAGCGGCGCAAGCAGTACCGGGACAGCCTGAAGAAGCGGCCCGCCTCAGCCAAGTGCCGGCGGGAGTACGACGACGCGGCGATGTCGGGCTTCCGGAGGAGACCCCACCCGCACACTGTCCACCACCACTTCCCCCACCGCGCTGCCTCGCCCCCCCTGGAGCGCAGGAGAGGAGGAGGAGGCGGGGGAGTGGGTCATTTTTCACCTTTCTTGTTCCGCAAAGACAAAGAGAACTTACGGGACTTCTACGGGGACCAGCTCCGAGGCTCCAAGGAGGCCAAGTGGGAGCATGAGGTAGGAGGAGTGGCGGGCGGGGCCTGCACCAGCCTGGTGCCCGTAGAGGACTTCCTGAAAGGCAAGGGCAAGAAGGCGGAGGGCAAGGCGGGCATGGGCTCCGTGTCGGCCAGCCAGCAGCAGGCCCACACCTGCTGGGAACCGGCAGGGATGTCTGGGATGGGCGGGGGTGGCATCGCGGGAGGGGACTGGGAGTGCCGTAGCCACGGCGTGCCCCATCACGCCGCTTGCCTGCCGGGGGGGGCCGTGTGCCCGGAGGGAGGTGGGCTGCTGGTGGGGGGGCGCCCAGGCTCGGCTGGCGGCAAGCGATGCGAGTGCTGCAAGAAGCAGCCCAGCAACCTGTACAACATCAGCGAGGACAGCAACACGCTGGTGTTTGGCGCATCGAAGAGCGGCGCGGGGCCCGGCCCCTCACAGGCACACGCACAGCGCAGGAAGGTGCTGCGGAGGCAGCACTCCTACGACACTTTTGTGGACCTGCAGAGGGAGGGCTCCAACCGCATGGGAGGGGCCGGGGGAGGAGCCAGCCACCAGATCCGGCCCCCGCGGAGTGTGAGTCTGAAGGACAAGGAGCGCTTCCTGGACGGCCCCAGTCCGTACGCCCACGTGTTTGAGAGGTACGCCGGGGAGAGGGAAGCCTCCTTCTTTGGAGGGGGCGGCGGTGGCGGCAACGGTGACAGGGTGAAGAGCGGCTCCTCGTTCGAAGGCCTGCACCGGCGCTCGGTGGGGGAGAGAGACCTAAGGGACAGGGACAGAGCTGGGATGGGGGGTGGAGGAGGCCGAGGCTTTGGGACTTACTCCTTGTCCAAGTCTCTCTACCCAGATAAGGTGAACCAGAACCCCTTCATCCCGACCTTCGGAGATGACCAGTGTCTCCTGCACGGTGCTAAGCCGCACTACGTGAAGAAGCCCCAGACACAGCAGCACCAGTTCCTCAACAACATCCGCGGAGGAGGAGGAGGAGGAGGAGTGGACATCCGGTCCTCCATGGGAAACGTCTCCTATTTACCTGCGTCTGTCGGCAATGTGGCGCCCAGGTTCAACAAAGACATGTGCCTGGGTGGGGTGGGGGTGGCGGGCAGCGGCATGGGGAACCACCACGGCGGCAGCAAGCTGCTGCCGGTGGGGCGGGACGCGCTGGGCCTGGGCCAGAGACCATTCAGCAGCGCCAGCAACGGACACGTGTACGAGAAGCTGTCCAGCATCGAGTCCGACGTCTGAGTAGACAAAGAGGCACAAGGTACTCACTGGTGACAGGCAGGAGTAGCAGTGTAGGGGGGAGGAGAAGGGTGGTGGCGGTGGTGGTGGCGGTGGTGGGGTCGAAAGAACAGAACCGTTAAACCAAAAGACCAGACGAGAAAAATGGACCTGAGAAGGATGGAGAACAGTGAAGGCACAAGACATATTGTGTAGGATGATGTCTCTGCAGACTGTGGAGGAGGGGATGTGTGTGTGTGTGTGTGTGTGTGTGTCTGTGTGTGTTTGTTGGTCGCACACCACTTAAGGAACAATGTTTTTGGATGCAGGACCCACTCCGCTGCAGACTGTGCTACGGGGACCATACAAGGAAGCTGGTCTTTAGACAAGGTCTTATCAAGGAGAGAGGGGAGCCACCACCTGAAACCTCCTCTGAGAACCATAGGAAGGAAGCAAGCTGTTAGTGTATGTGTGTGTGCGTGTGTGTGTGTGTGTGTGTGTGTGTGTGTGTGTGTGTGTGTGTGTGTGTGTGTGTGTGTGTGTGTGTGTGTGTGTGTGTGTGTGTGTGTGGTGTGTGTGTGTGTGTGTGTGTGTGGTGTGTGTGTGTGTATGAGTGTGTGCTCAGAAGGTGTGGTTCACCTGAAATCTCCCAATCCTTATCGTCGCTCCCTGCCTCTGATGACTGCGGACACCAAAACAAACATTCACTGAGACAAAACGGAAATACAATCATGAATGAGAAACACTTTTCTTTCTTTTTTGTCGTTGAAACAGGGTATAAACTATTCATAATTGTATTGATAATGTTAATAATGTTATCCAATATGATTCTAATGTTTATGATGATCAGTTTTGGGTTGTTTATAAACGTTTTATTTATTTGAATAGTACACGGTGTTCTATATTTGTAATAATGTTAATGATTTGCTAGCTTACACACAGTGTTACAGGACAGTGAGAGACCAGTTGCAGCGCTGATAGAATCTCCAATGTGGACCATTTTGTGGGTCCTGTGATAAGGATTTCTTTGTTATTCTTAATTCTTCCTCCATGTTTGAAACTTTTGCTTTTCCTGATTTTGGAGTGTTGTGAAGTGTCCGTGAAAGGCATGTCAACGAGTACATTTGGAGTGCTTACAAAGTGATACGGAGGTCCTTCTCTCATACTAATTTTCCTGTTTTTAACCCCCCTCCCCGCCCCCCCTCATGGTTTTCTGAGAGGCACTCACATGTTGTGCTGGATGTGCCTTACGGGAGGGTCGTACACGACCTTGTGTCTGTGGTGAGACAGGTCATTGCATGCCGCGTGGTACAGTGTCCCTCTAGTTCCTTTTCAAGAACAATGTGATGGTGATGGTGCTGTTGATGGTAGTCAAAGACGGAGATTCCCAAGGGCCAGATTTTCCTGGGGTTTGCGTTGAAAACCTGGACAAAAACAAACTGTAATTTTTTTTAAAGGCATTAGAAGCATTTTGCTGCGATGCTATAGGACACAACAGACACAAGGAGTAACACAGGAAGTGACATGGCTCGAAACCACAGCGCTACGGTACGATAGGAAATATTTATTTACCGCTTCATATGATCCTAGTTTCAAAAGTAGTAGTAGTTATAAACAACCGTTAAAAACAAAAGGGGAACAGAGAACTGAAAGCTGAATTTCGCAGAATTTCTGTTCTAGAATTTAGAAAAGGACTAGCTCTGTATGCATCAAGATCTATGTTTACATATTCCCTCTCAAAATACCGACCATTTCTTCACTCTTATAGTGAGGCCTCTGTTGTGAGGCCTCTGTTGTTATTTCATGATCACAGCCTTGAGCCCTGACTGCCATATTACAGGGTTACAGGAATGGGGAACTGAGGGTGTATGTGGACTATGTACTGCCATGGAAATTCAAGGTGAAGATTCATTTGTTCACCGCCCTACAGTATTTATTGGTGAGCCAAACTCCTCAACCCTGCCATTTCATATTCATTCACATTTACAAAAAATTGCCTCTTTTGCATTTCCTCCGTCATGGTCAATTATACGTTTCTGGGGAATCGTAAAGAATATTGAAGAGACTTGATTCTCTTGCATCATGAAACCTGATCGTTGTCATGGTGATTTGGATGAGCCTGCTTTTTCCGGATGCCGAGGAAATGCCATATTAGGTCTGAACGAGTAACAACTGGAACACAAAACAGAAATGTATTTTAAAATCCGTACAATCATACTTGCTGTAGGAAAGTGCTGCTGTGTTTGCATTCACCAAAGTAAATGAATAGAGACACTTTGTGGATAGATTTGGGCCTAGTCCTTCACAGAGGCATGCTATGTAGAAATTACACACTGGCATCGTCTGTTATTTTTCATTGAACTCTGCGCTAATACCGACTCTAAATAATGATTCGGGACATGTCTACACTGCCACCCCATACTGCCAACTCTGCCCACGTTGCGTTATAGAGGTGGTTCTTCTTGTGGCCAGAACACGCCTTCAGATCTGAGCACATCTCATCAAATGAATGCAAAGTCTTCAAAGGATTTATAGTCAGATTTCTTGTACATTCCCAATCAGATATTCTTGAGTACTTTATTTTGTTTTGTTTCCCTCTTGATTGAAAAGTCAGTATGTATGATACAACTAATTATTTGGTAAGACTGTTTGTTATGACTTGCATGTAAACTATACTAATTGTTTTACATTTTTTTCTTTCGTTCAAATTTTACATTTTAACCCAAAGCTGGGTGTTTTTAAACTATATTTGAAGTTAACACTTTCATTGATGCTGATCCATGTCGTACTATAGGTGTGTGTGTGTGTGTGATTGTTTGTGCAAGGGAAGACAACAATTTTTCACTCAAAATGTTGTCGATAAACAAATAAGTCAAAACAGACGGAACAGTGAATTTTACTGCGATAGCCAACAATTTTAATTTTAAAGCATTATAAAGCATTTCCTCTATACTTTTATGTCAATTCCTGTGAATGAGATTGAGGTTTTGTTAGAACACATTTCAGTCAGTTGCAGTGTGATATTTAATTTATTTTAGATTCAGATGATATTTGAATATTTCTTTTTTCTTTTTAAACCTTGTGATTTCTTTTCCTTTCCTGTCTTTGTATGTGCCTGAAAATACATACGCTTGATTACCTCTGTGTGTGTACACGTATGGAAGGGAGTGTGTGTGTGTGTGTGTGTGTGTGTGTGTGTGTGTGTGTGTGTGTGTGTGTGTGCGCAAGTGTGTGTGTATGTGCGCGCAAGTGTGTGCGTGTGAGAGAGGGAGAGGAGAGAGAGAGAGAGAGAGAGGGAGAGAGAGAGAGAGGGAAACCTGTTTACTCTATTCGTATTATAATGCTGTATGTAAATAATTTACCTCCCACTCACTGACTTTTGATAAAACTTAAACTTAAAGAACAATAGCAGGGAATAAATTTATTTGGGATGCGACATTGATTTGAAGGAGCCCTTGCAAAATTGTTTTTTTAACAATTGAAGGCCAGGATATGTGCAATCCTTTATCGTATTACCATTCAACACTATACTGTGCCCGTTTGAAATAGTCTAGACTAATAATGTTTATTGATGTATTTTTGATTTGCTGTTTCATTTGGTCAAAGACTGGCGAGGAAACTTGTATCGATGATTGCAAGGACAGCTTGCGAAGCAGCATTCGTAATTGGTATGCATAAAGCACAAACAGACGATTAATGCACTTTTACAAGGCATTGTGTTTCTTCTATGGATAACCTTTATATTTCATCCGTCTAAAGAGAACATATAAAGACCCCATCAGAAGGCTGTACAGATTGTGTAAAATGTACATAGAAAAATCTAGTTCACCCATGCATTTTTGTATGAAAAATAAATTACACGTGTGAAGAGAGTTATTCAAATTTGATTGAATATTTAGTAATATTGAAACTGAGGATAATTCACAGTAAGTGTGAAAATAAGTGCTAAGAAATATTATTCTCTTGTCTCTTTGTACCAAACAAAGTGTTGAGTATTAATAAAAAACGAGAAAATGTTATCGTCTCCCTGCTATTGTTTTACGTTCTATATTGTCTGAGAAATATGTTGTTTTTAGTATTTTTGTAGTATTTCATATTATCGTGTTATGGGGTTGACTATAGTCCATTGTCCTTGATGCAGTGTTTAACTAGGGCCTCAACACAGTGGGTTCGGAGTGTTGTTCTGCAGCCTTGTGGTCTCAAACACGTGAGAGGTTGTAAGTGCCTTTGTCTGTTACCCTTCCGATCAAGCTCAACATTGCCGTGATCTACCGACCACCGGGTCCTCTTGGCGACTTCTTCGACGAGGTGGATGCCCTCCTCAGCTGTTTTCCTGAAGATGGCACCCCACTTGTCATTCAGACCGAGTACAAGTACAAGTACTTACATTTGGGTACTTGCCGATACCGAATACCGATACGAGTACTTAATAAAACCATTACAGTTCTAATGACTTTGAAAACATGTTTTATTTTCAATTTTCATCAGATGTTCCTCACTTTCTGACTGTGAACAAATGAAACAAATATAACGGCACTGGCACACATTTCACTGAAATGTAACCTATTCAGTGGATTTCAGAACCATCCAACATACGTCAGTCGGATACTCGGTACCAAGGACGTGTTGTTGTTTAGGACATTGGTGGACATCACAAAGATAATGCGCCAAGGATGCGCAATGACGCTCCCGTGAGGCGCGGTCTCAGAGTCAGCGTCTCTGGGGGGGGGGGGGGAGGGGTGGTGCTCCGTTAATTCGCGGTTCTGATGGGGGGGGGTTCTCCGTTAATTCGCGGTTCTGATAGGGGGGTGCTCCGTTAATTCGCGGTTCTGATCGGGGGGTGCTCCGTTAATTTGCGGTTCTGATGGGGGGGGGGGTGCTCCGTTAATTCGCGGTTCTGATGGGGGGGGTGCTCCGTTAATTCGCGGTTCTGATGGGGGGTTGCTCTGTTAATTTGCGGTTCTGATGGGGGGGGGTGCTCCGTTAATTGGTGGGGACATGTCCCCAGCGTCCCCACTAAATTCTACGCCCATGCTCGGTACCAGGCGCAGTTGCTATTAAACATCCATAAACGCCAACTCGGTTGCATCTCTTTATTTCAATATTCCTTGGCTAAGAATATTACAAGGTTAACGTTGCATTGCCAAAGTGGTATCGGTGCGGTTGTATCGGAGTAGTTTAACGAGTACGAGTATGAGTACATGAGCACAGTATCGGACCGATGCCAAATACTGGTATCGGTGCATCCCTAGTTCTGGGTGACTTCAACATCCAGCTAGATACAATCACATGAATTAATCAACTTCTTTGCCACATTTGGTTTGGCGCTCACTCCTTCTTCTTCCACCCACAGAGCCGGGAGCCAACTTGACCTTGTCTTCACAAGGTCCTGCGCCACTTCGGCACTCTCTGTTACCCCCCTCCCTGTGTCTGATCACCATTTTGTCGCTTTCTCCCTCCCCTAATATCTCCCACCTCACTACCTACTACGCCTCACATCGTCACCTCCCGTAGAAACCTGAAAACTCTCTCTCCCACTAATCTCTCTGCAACTGCCCTCTCCTCACTACCTCCCCTCCAACAATTCTCCCTCTTGTCAGTAGAGGAAGCGTCCTCCACTCTGACTTCCTCTCTCTCCTCCTCCATTGACTCACTCTGTCCACTTACCTCCAGACCAGCACGAGCCTCTCCTCCACCTCCCTGGCTGTCCGAAACTCTGCAGCCTCATAGAACACAGTTGCAGGCAGCTGAGAGAAAATGGAAAAAAATCTGACTCTGCTGGTGATCTCTCTCACTACCTCCACCTCCTCTCATGTTTCACCTCTACTGTGTCAGCAGCCAAATCTGCCTTCTACCATAAAAAGATCAACTCTTCTGCCTCCAACCCCAGGAAACTTTTTTCCATGTTCTCCTCCCTCCTCAACCCTCCCTCCCCTCCTCCTCCCTCCTCCCTCTCAGCTGATGACTTTGCCACCTACTTTACAAAGAAGGTGAAGGACATTACCTCCTCTTTCACCCCTGCTTCTTCCCTCTCTCCCCCTTCACCCACCCCTACCAGCCTTACCTGCTTCAACCCTCTGTCCTCTGAAGAAGTCAACAGGCTTGTGACTGTCACAGGGTGAATTGGTCGGGAGTTAGACCCAGCTGTTGCCCATACCACTGATTGGCAGAGCAGGATATAGAGGTTGATTACCCCTTTAAAAGGCCCTGTGTTTGGTGTGCGTTTTGGGGGGGGGGGTTGCAGTTGGGTGCAGGTCGGCACGCTGTCTGTCTCTTGTTAACCGCTAAGCGAGAGAATAGAGAGGTTCTCCCTGTATGTGTCCTGTTTTATCTGTCCTGTTTTACATGTCCTGTCCATGTATGCCTGCTGGTTCCACGGGGAAGAGCGGTGGCTGTATTCCTGGTTCGTGATCGGGACGAGGAGGCAGTGACAGCGGGGGAGATCGGAGACTACGAGGCTATACACCGCGCAGTTGGAGTTGAGCTCCAACCAGTTCTCCTGCCGGATTCGTCCTTCCCTGGTCGCTGACGCGGAGCAGTGGGTGACGTCACCAGGACCGTGCCTAGCGGAGGGAAGCGGCATCGCGGGGAGCCACTAATGGACAGTTTTTTGGGTTTTCTTTCTTTTCTTTGTGGGGATTCGAGGGTCGATCCCCACTCTTGGAACTTTCATGTTGTCTGTCTTGTGTGTTTGTCCCCTTGCCCCTCCTTTATTCCATAGCCATTGGGGGTCCCAAGTTAAGGGGGTTCTGGTTGGGCTAGGTTCCAGGGTGGGTTCCCTCTAGTCATTTTAGAGTGCAGTGGAGTGCTTTTATTTTTCCTGTTGCAGTGCCCTAGTAACTTGTTTGCAGTGCCCAATCATTTTAGAGAGCAGTGAAGTGCTTTTACTTTTCCTGTTGCAGTGCCCTAGTAACTTGTTTGCAGTGCCCAATCATTTTAGAGTGCAGTGGAGTGCCTTCACTTTTCCTTTTGCAGTGCCCTAGGTAGATTGTTTGCAGTGCCCGATCATTTCGTTTGCAGTGTTTATCACGTGTGTCATGTGACTCGTCCTGCTCGTGGTCCCAAGCTTACGCCCGCCCCCATTGACAAAGGGAGGGAAGTTTCTCTGCCCCATTAGAGCTGAGAAGGGGAGGGTGTGGGAGACCCTATACATGTTGCTCGGTGTGGGCAGTAATAAATAAATCTATTTTCAACAACCTGTCCTGGTCTTCTGTGTGGAGTAGGGTGTTGAGAGATCCTTGTACGTGTACCTGTGTTGGGTGGAGTTAAAGGTGTCAGTAAAACCTGTGACATGACATCCAACCATGCCACCACCTGCCCCCTTGACCCAATCCCATCCTCTCTTCTCCAAGACATCTCTGGCGACATCCTTCCCTTCCTCACCACCCTAACTAACACCTCCCTCACTTCAGGCCTGTTTCTGACTGCCTTCAAGACCGCCAGAATCAAGCCACTTAAGAAACCCACCCTGGACACCACCGATGTCCGACACTACAGACCTGTGTCTCTCCTATCATTCCTCTCCAAAACCATAGAACGTGCTGTCTCCACCCAACTATCATCCTATCTCTCCGAGAACAACCTGCTCGACCCTCATCAGTCAGGCGCACACCACGGAGACGGCCCTGCTCGCAGTATCAGAGTCCCTTTGCGATGCCAGAAGCTCTTCCCTCTCATCCATGCTAATCCTCCTTGACCTGTCCGCCTCTTTCGACACAGTGAACCACCAGATTCTCCTCTCCACCCTGGCAGAGCTTGGCATCGCTGGAACTGCGTTATCCTGGTTCACTTCCAACCTGACAGATCGCACTTATCAGGTCACATGGAATGGCTCCCTGTCCAGACCAGTGTTAATTTTGGCAGCTATTTTAGATTTAGTCTTAGTCTTAGTCTTTAGACGAAAATGCATATTAGCTTCAGTAACATTTAGTCATTTTTATCCTTCTTAGTTTTAGTCTAGTTTTCGTTGACGGAAACTCTGCTGTGAACAACAGACCGGGTATCCTTCTAATGATGTATTGCATAGATCGACATACTGCGCGACGGAACAGTCTGTCTTCTTGGTGTGTGTGTGTGTGTGCAAGAAATCGCCGGCAACAACGCTGATCAGCTCATTGCTGGTGATCTTGATCAAAACGTCCAGTCTTTCTACGCTCATTCAACTAAAGTTGAACAGGATCAGGCGCTTCTGCATCTTAAGGTCTAGCGACCACCGACAGAATGTCGCATTTTCTTCACATTCTCCCGTCTATGATGATCTTTTGATGGTTTATGTTTTTTTCCCACTGTAGAAACAACCACCGTCTCCTCTGTTCCATCAAAGTTATTCATTATTTCATTCAATGAATAATTTCGCTTAAAATCTCTTACGATATGTGTGTGTGTGTGTGTGTGTGTGTGTGTTGTCTCTGACAGGACTTTGACAGCTGTCACTAGGCTAGTGACGTCACGGGAATGGTGCGCTGTGATTGGCCGAGTGGATATATCTGAGTGTGCTGAAAATCTGTCATGGCGTTTATCACAGTTTGGAAAGAAAGGGAATAATATAACAATATAATAATATAATAATATAATGCAGAGAAACTAGCCGGTTGTCGCGTTTTGCGGAAATTGAATGTAGAACTTTGAATAGTGATCAAATGGCAAACTCCTGGTGGCGAGAACTCGATTTTTTTTAAATGTCGCTTATCGTGTTTTGGAACCAAACTCTTTAATAATTCATTCAATTTTGAATGTCCGTTAGTTCACCACTAACATTTTCGTCTCGTCTCGTCAATGAAAGTAAAAATAGATTTAGTCACAGTTTTTATTTTCAAAGATTCGTTTTCGTCACGTCTTAGTCACGGGAAAAAGGTCATTAACGCATATTTTTCGTCAAACATTTCGTTAACGAAATTAACACTGGTCCAGACCCTGCACCCTTGACACCGGAGTACCCCAAGGCTCAGTACTGGGATCCCTTCGGTTTTCTTTATACATTAGATCTCTCGGCTCTGTAATCACATCCCAAGGCTTCTCCTACCATGCTATGCTGATGACACCCAACTGTTTCTTTCCTTCCCCCCCTCAGACACCCACATCGCAACACGCATCTCAAAATGCCTGGCCGACATCAGCAGATGGACGACCGCCAACCACCTGAAGCTCAACCTCGACAAGACTGAGCTTCTCTTCATACCGGGTAAAGACTGCCCTCAGATGGACCTACCAGCTGTCCTGCAACGCCAACATTACCTCTATGGCCCGATCTTGTAGAATTGCTCTCTACAACATCTGCAAGCCTTTCCTCACACGTGAAGCGGCGCAGATCCTGGTCCAAGCGCTCGTCTCGACTACTGCAACTCTCTCCTGGCTGGACTCCCTGCCTCAACAATCAAGCCCTTACAACGCATCCAGAACGCAGCAGCACGCCTCGTGTTCAACCTACCTAAATTCTCCCATGTAACCCCCCTCTTCCGCACCCGCCACTGGCTCCCGGTAATCGCTCACATTCGATTCAAGACACTGGTACTGACTTTCATGGCTGTCAAAGGAACCGCCCCTACCTACCTCCAAACATTAGTCAGACCCTACACCCCAGCCAGAGCGATCCGCTCAGCTACTTCTGCCAAACGACTGGTACCGCCTTCACTAAAAACAGCCAAACATCGCTCTTCCAAGTCCCAACTCTTCACGGTTCTGGCTCCACAGTGGTGGAATGAGCTCCCGGCTCATGTCAGGACGACCGAGTCGCTCGCCAGCTTCCGCAAGAGACTCAAGACCCACCTGTTCCGAGTTCACCTGGACTCTACATAACCCCCCCACCTTCCTCTGATAATCCTAGCACTAACCTGCGTGTTTGTACGTCTTGACATTTATAAATGGCACTTAGCATTGTTGTTCGTTCTCAGATGTTGTATCATGCTTAGGATTGCACGCCTGCCCAGCTACTTATGCAGGCAACTTAGCAATTATGAAACTCGTTCTATTCGTCTCGTAAATAGGAACGCTCAAAAACAGCTCTATTCTTATCTTCAGGTACCACAGTGATATATTGCTGCCTCTCCTTCAACAAATGTACTCTTTGTAAGTCGCTGTGGATAAAAGCGTTTGGATAAAATGCCCTAAATGTAAATGTAAATGCATGTCATCATAAATGGCTGTATGTCTGCTTCAACCCTGCAGACACATGGCAGAAAGAGATGGAAGGAGAGAGGGAGAGAGAGAGGGGGAAGGAGAGAGAGAGAGAGAGGACAACAGAAGTGGAGGGTGATGGAGGCAAGCGGTACCCGAGCTGCAGAGATGAAAGCAGATGTAACAACTCCTCCTCGCTCCTCAGCCCGCCTTGTCCAGCAACAGGAGTTATTTAAAGCACTTTTCAATACGTCCATGTGGTGCCCGGATTTAGGCGAGAAGAATATCAAATATCACACGCAGGGCCTGCAGCAACCTGCGTGTACGAGTGCACATTGGTGGGACGGGAGATCTCACAGCAGCATGTGTGTGTGTGTGTGTGTGTTGGGGGGGGATTGCAGTTGTAGACCCAAATCCTGTAGACCCGACATGTATGGCCTTGGCTGTTTTACATATCCCATGATTCACGTCTTAGCAGTTACACGTCACTCACCTTATAATCCTATAGGCCGATTGAGGGTCAAACAAAAAGCAGAGTCAACAGAGTTTCCAGGGAACACAGGTCAGCACTGTCGGACCCACAACCATTTATAATCTCAGTAGAGTGGACCACAAGTATAGACGGCTATGACAATGGGTTGTTGATGTTGTTTCCTTCAACTCGGGGACTGATAGGCGATCAACACTTCATTTATTAGCTGAACAGAATCTACTCCTCATGTTTCACCAGTTACATTGTCCTAACAAAACCCCTTTGTTGGCCTCCCTACCTCCTCTCTCTTTCTCCCCCCCCCCCCCCCCCCCCCAGGTACATTCCTGATTATGCTCTTGGTGTCGTTGGCAGACTTCTCGTGCGCCTCCTTGGCGTACACGCGATGCTCTCCTCTCCGGCATCACAACCCAACCATATCTGGATGCACTGCAACATGTGTAACTACTTCTTGACAATTAACCGTTACCTAGCAACTGGGTCCTTTTCCAGAGAGTGAGAGAGAGAGAGAGAGAGGGGGGGGGAGAGAGAGAGAGAGAGAGAGAGAGAGAGAGAGAGAGAGAGAGAGAGAGAGAGAGAGACGACTGGACAAGTGGCTCTCTGAGGTGTGCTCCTCGCTCCAGAGATGACAACAAGAAATGGAGGGTGAATGGAGGGAAACGGTAGCGGCTGCTGCAGAGAGAGAGAGCGAGAGAGAGAGATTTGAACAGCATACCCACACCCTCTTCCTGGATTGGATTGGATGCAACCGTGCATCAACACACAGAGTACAGAGCGATCTTAGCCTCGCGCTCACACACACTGCTTTAGAAACGATCTGGAGGAGATAGGAGGAGGAGAGTGGGTGCAGTATAAACCAGGATCAAAGGAAGGTGACGAGAGGAAGGAAAGGAGGACATGGACGGGGCGGGGGGGTCTGAGACTGCAGTCTGCGCTGTGGATGGATGGCAGGTAGAGAGAGAGAGGGCGAGAGAGAGAGAGAGAGCAGAAGAGCTAACAGGTTGCTGTAGAAACACTTGGCAAAGTTTTAACGAAGGCACAAAGTTCCATCACACCCCCCCCCCCCCCCAGTGCTGCGCGCACACACACACACAAAGTGTATTTCTATTTTTTCTATCTATTTCTATTGTTATTGTTGTATATATCTTTTTGTGATTTAAACGGCAAAGAAAAAAAGAACAACAAAGCTATTTGAATGTGAATAATGCCACATGTGATTATGGTCACCGGTAGAATACTCCTTTCCATTTGGCGCTGTCGGATGCTGTACAATATAGAGCGGCCGAGTGCTGGGAACAAGTGCTGCTCATTTAGCATTTATACATAGCTTGCCTGCTACTAATCAGATATAATTCAACAGGTAGGCTACGAAAACAAAAACAAATAAACAATTAAAACTAATTATCAATAATGTATTGATCTGTAATACATAAATAGGGGTTTTGATGTTGATGACGAAATTATGCTGGGCCTATTGTCTTACGGTCAGGTCATACGAAGCACACTGCATGTGTTTATAGCCCACATCCAGCGCTGTATTGGTTTTAAATTCGGCAGCCCGTGTCCGCCGGCAGCGGTGAGCGCGGCTGCCTGGCGGATCCTCCCAGCTCACGACTGCACATTACAGCCATTACGTCACCGCACTGTCACCACGTCAACAACACAGACACGCTTCATGTATGTTTCACCACTTTATTACTCATGACATACAGCTCCCCTGCAGCACAATGACGCAGCAACGTCAACGTTTCATTTTCTGACCTTGGTCTCTCAGATTTGAGAAACTCCTTCACTCCACACACCATTACAATGTCAAATTGCGTAATTATAAAGGCCACAGTCATGATCGTAGACGTTCATCTTGCCATTCATCACAACTAAGTAGCTGTCATTCGTCACCTTCCAACTTCCCCCACTCCTCCGACAGCCGGCCGCCAACAGACCCTTTTCACAGACGGTCAGTAGCAGGGTAAAGTAACTTCCTGTTCCTGTCAGCGTAACATTAGGTGGGTTATATTTATTTATATATGTCGCAGCACCAGCATGGTCCATGTATATCTACTGGACTGGTCGTGTCTCTACTGGCGCACTGGCAGACTCAAACCCAACGCACCCATCATTCATGTCATTCATGCTACACCTGGGTGGTTCCTGCTGAAGCGGGTCTGCGGGTCTGTCTAGCGCTCGCTCCGGAGCATGCGCACACCGCCCCCGTGCTTCAGCACGCGAACTTTCCTCCTGCTCACCACGCGGCTCCGCCGAGAGGGCGTCGCTCGCCGCGCGGCGTTCTGCCGCCGCTGCTGCTCTCTGGCGCGGTAGCGGGCGAGCGTCGTCTCCGCCTCCTCGCCCCGCAAGCTTTGGGGAGACGCCAGAGAGGCCCCGGCGTCCCCCCCGCTTCCTCCCCCACCCTCCTGTAGCCGTGGCGACGGAGGAACGGCTCTAGGGTTGCTAGGCGACGGGTGAGCTCTGTGATGCGCGTGTGCAGCAGGGAGACTTCCCGGAACAAGTCGTTGACCGACTCGGACAGAGGGCGCACCCTGCAGGACAGACCGGGGAAGTGCGGCTGCAGTGAGTCGAGTGGAAATAGGGCGTCAGTGAGGACAGCTGTTAAGGTACTTGAAGAAGAATTCCGACTGAAGGGAATAGCGTTCAAATGTAAAATAGAACAGCAGGCCTACATTTCAAAAAGTCCATCTGGGTTTAACAAGATATCCTCCCGATATCTTAAGAACTTAAAAACTATCTGATCATGCCAGAAGGTTTTATTGATTGGCAAACACAATTTGAGGAATATTGTGGCGTAAGTGCTGTGCTGTTTTAAATTAAGAGCTCTGAACAAGTGATAATACCTGCACATTTTAGCTTTTAATAGTTTCATGAATTGTTTAATCATAATATATACAATTATGTATTTAAAAAACATTTAAAAACCTACTAGTAGACGAGCTACTATTAACTTCTCTCAATACTATGAAGCAGCAGTATTAGTGTGGAGAGTACCTGGAGTAGTCTGGCAGAAGAGCGGTGGGCTGGGAGTGCACCAGTGTCTTGATCTCACTAAAGATCCGCTTGCCCCAGGCATCCAGCACTCTGGTCACACTACGCACCGCCGCCACGTTCACGCTGTCGGCTGGAAACCACACACGCACGCACACACACACGCACGCACACACACACACACACACACACGCACACACACAGAGTGTACGCACACACAGAGTCCAGGAAATAGTAAGTGAAAGTATTGCTTCATCCCTCTGAAGGGCCGTGTGTGTGTGTGTGCACATGTGCATGTGTGTGCCAACAGGCGCTATAAATCCTATGCTGTAACTTGCAGCGTTATGATTTATGGCGGCTGTATCTGCAGACGTTGAAGATCAAACTGTGGAATCACCTCCCTCTCTGTAATTCCAGAACCCATAATCCACTTCATTCTCTTCGGCCACTGCCTGTGCCACGGATGCCACGACAGACACTATCAGCAATATCAGCGTCAGAGTGGAGGAGGCCATGATGGGACATCAGATGTGGCTTCAAAAGAATCCAGAAAAAGAAAAAAAGATCACTTCAATGGCATGTCATGTATGTTATGGGATGGGAAGCAGCTGACAATGAAAAAGAAAAACTAAGAAGCTACATCATACAAAATCTCCTTGAGATTATTCTGCCAGGAGTTTCACACGTTCAGATATGCTTCATCCGGGCATGAAAACCGGTGATGGTATGCAGTTTGTTGTCGAGAGAGAGAGAGAGAGAGAGTCTAGCTTTGCGACCCGCGTCTTGTTTAGTAGGTTCGATGTCTTAATTGGGATGATAATGTTGTCTTTTGTGTTGGACTGAACAACCGCAATCCAGTCCAACGACGCAACGCACATAAAGAGAGTTGGCTGAGCCTCCCGTCCAATCCTGTGACCTCAGACCAAATCAATGCAACAGAGAAGAGAGAGGGAAGCGGTAGAGGGGGAGGATAGAGGACAGCTGGGAAGACAAGTTCAAAAGAAAATGAGCGATTACGTTCAGAGGACAACATCTGGACCATCCAACTGCTGACACACACACACACACCATGCTATGACTTATTACTCAAAGCATTTGGAAATTATTTAATTTGAATGGCCTCGTGTAAAGAATTGTGGAAAGCTGATGAAAAAACACCAAGAACATTAATCAGAGCCATATGGTGGCTCTATTGTGTTCTACCCAACACATGTTGTCATATAGCGTCAACATACACAGCTTGGCCACTTCAAATTGCACTGATGCTCGATTCTGATAAATAATAACGATAAGCAAGGTGTACAACGCAGCCATGTGGGCGACTGGTCCAAAAAGGATTGAAGTAAAAATACATGCATGATGTCATACTCACTCCTTAAAATGGTGACGCTTTCAGATCTTTGTCCTCTGTGATACCGTGTGCCAACAGCTCTGTCCCCTGTCTTTGGTATTTACTTTTATACCTTTCTCTTTCTTTACAACCTCTCTCGTTCTCTTTCTCTCTCAATCTGTCTGTCTCTCCCTAGTCTGGCATTAGACAGAATGTGATGGAACAGCATAGCGCCACATAGAAAACAATTTTGTTTGAGAAGTGCTTGAGAACTGAGGAACGCACCTTCCCATTCTACCACACCCCCCTCTCACTCCCCCTTTCTCTCTCTCTCTCTCTCTCTCTCCCCCACTCAGCACACACAGATGCTCCAGATGTTGATGACGTCTTCTCTGTTTTTAGAGATGAAGAGTTCCTGCAGCACCTTTCCTTTTGTCTCTGCTTTGTGTCTCTTATCTTCATCATCTGCATCATCTTCATACTCGTCTTCCCTCTTCAGGTCTGATAAGTTCCAGTTGGGTGTGCTTGGTAGGTCCCCACAACCAGGCTTGTGGCCCCTTCTCATGTGTCCTAGTTTTTTTGTTCATATATTTCTGTCTACTGTCTTTTTCTCAATAAAAGTCCAAACCTGGAAGACATGAGGGGCCAACCTTTTCCACCAGAACACCTTCAAGTGTCCGGATTAGCTGCAGGAGAGCAAGACTCGAAACTAGAACTGGGAAGCTCTCTGCCTGTCTATTACATGATTTACACAATGCAGGGCTTAACGGCAGGACCTGTTTGATATCCATATGAAAATCATTGACTCATGTTATGTGACATTGAAAGTTCAATGGCAAGTCATGACATACATGTGTAAGAAATACATACTGATGAAACTGACTTACTGATGACATTGCTGATAAGATAGATTGAATTATGATGCAGATGTCTGGCAGAGAAATTGCAGAGAAAAGATGGTGAAATAGTTAGAGAGAGATTGAGATCTCTATATTTCACATGTAGGACTACCCTGTTACAGATTCAATGTACACAGACATCTAAACACATAACCTTTGAAAAGAATCATACAAATAAGTGAATGTTGCAATGCTACGTGAGGTGGCTTAGTTCGGGGTTCTTGGCCGGCGGGGGCGGGGGACGGGAGTCTTGATTATGTCGTTGATATTTAATAAAACAAAAAAAGATCACTCATTTGGCATAACACAGGAGAATTTACGTCAACTAAGAAATTTAAAGAATGCCGTCGATCGTCGTGGGGTTACCGACTGTCAATCCCTGGTTGTCCGTCCCCAGCCTCCCACTGTGGGGAGAGCAAACACGTGTCAATATATTATATGCACCGCTAATCAAGCTTATCCCCGTTTCACCTGCCGACGCTAAACCACGCCCCCTGCATACAGCAATGAAATAAAAACATAGGGAAAAATGATTAAAGAACAAAACACGACATAAAATTATCTGACACTGAATATCAGTTCACCCTCTTCAACTGAACACGAGTATTGTGTTCACTGTGTAGACTTAGGTGTTTCTAAATCAGTATTTGACGAGTAGTAGATAAAGTCAGACAGAAGTGTCAAACAGGCCAAGGGGCAGACAGAAATATAGACGCATTAAACAGAGACAGAACTGTCAGACAGGCCAACAGACAGACATAGGCAGTGATAAAGTGTCTACTTCATTCTCACAGGCTGCAGAGTGCAGGACATACTGAGAATTAGTCAGGCCAGTAGTGGACGGTACATCAGCAAAAACATCTGGATCAAATTACCAAAAGGCAAATGGTTACCTTGACTCGCACATATGATCACTTACATTTAAGATAAGATAACATAAGATACAACTTTATTCATCCCAAAGGAAATTCTTGTTCCCATGGCTACCTTCAAGTTCATGTTCAAGTATTTTTATTGTCACTTCACAGTTTACACGTGAGTATAAATAGCAGTGAGTGAAAATCTTGTGTGCAAAACGCCCGACAGCCGACAGTAATTATAAAAGAATACAAAATAGAAATAGAACTAGAATAGAAATTCTGTATCAACCAAAATAAAATAAAATATACAACAAAATATCCAGGGGAGCAATACACATATAAATCAATGTAATAAAATATACATTGTTAGATGCTGACATTCACAGAATGTCACAGAATACTTGTGCGGCACTTGATACTGCGGTATCGCCTGCCTGACGGTAGAAGTGTGTACAGTTCGTGGCTGGGGTGGTTATTGTCTTTAATAATCCATTTGGCCTTGGCCACGCCCCGCCTGGTGTATATATCCAGGAGGGAGCGAAGCTCACCTCCAACGATGTACTGGGCCATCCGCACCACCCTCTGTAGTGTTCTACGCTCCAGTGCGGTGCAGTTCCCGTACCAGACGGTGATGCATCCTGTAAGAACACTCTTGATGGTACTGGAGTAGAATGTTCTGAGGATGCGGGGGCACATGTTGAATTTCCTCAGTCGCCTGAGGAAATACAGGCGTTGTTGGGCCTTTTTCACCACGTGTGTGGTGTGCGTGGTCCATGTGAGGTCCTCGGAGATGTGCACGCCGAGGAACTTGAAGCTGCTGACCCTCTCTACTGCAGCACCGTCGATGGAGATGGGGGCGTGCTCTCCTCTCCGCTTCCTGTAGTCCACGATCAGCTCCTTGGTCTTCTTGACGTTGAGGGCGAGGTTGTTCTCTTGGCACCACTGTGCCAGTGATCCAACCTCCTCCCTGTAGGCTGTCTCGTTGTCGTCGTCGGCGATCAGTCCCAACACTGTCGTGTCGTCAGCAAACTTGATGATGACGTTGGAGCTGTGCATAGCCATGCAGTCGTGGGTGTACAGGGAGTAGAGGAGAGGGCTCAACACGCATCCCTGAGTGGCTCCAGTGTTGAGGGTCAGCGGCTCTGAGGTGGTGCTGCCCATCCTCACCACCTGGCGGCGGCCCGACAGGAAGTCCAGTATCCAGCTGCACATGGTCGGGTGCAGGCCTAGACTCCTGAGCTTGGCGTCGAGCTTGGCAGGAACTATCGTGTTGAACGCTGAGTTGAAGTCCACAAACAGCATTCGCACACAACAGTTCTTCCCCTCCAGGTGAGAAAGGGCAGTGTGCCATGTCAATCGCGTCGTCGGGGGATCTGTTTTGACGCTACACAAATTGCCATGGGTCCAGCGTGGCAGGCAACATGGAACAAATGAAGTCCTTGACCAACCTCTCAATCGAGGTGAGGGCTACAGGTCTCCAGTCATTCGGGCAGGTTACCTTGGGGTGTTTAGGGACAGGCACGATGATGGACATCTTGAAGACCTCGGGAACAACAGCCTGGGACAGGGACAGGTTGAAGATGTCTGCGAAGACTCCTGCCAACTGGTCTGCGCATGCTCTGAGGACGCGCCCCGGGATGTGGTCGGGGCCCGCCGCCTTCCGGATGTCCACCCGCTTGAAGGCTCTGCGCACGTCAGCCTCTGAGATGTTCAGCAGGCTGCTCTCCTCAGGCAGTGCTGACTTCGGCGGGCTGCCGTTCACGTTGAACCGAGCAAAGAAGGTGTTCAGCTCACCTGGTTCTCCCTCTGAAGTCCGTGATTGTCTGCAGCCCCTTCCACACACCCCTCACGTCGTGGCTCTTTAATTTGTCCTCCACCCTGTTCTTATACTCCCGCTTGGCAGAGCCGATAGTCTTGCGGAGGTCGTAGCGAGCTCTCGTATATTCCACCATATTCCCGGAGTCAAAGGCGGCGTTACGCGTGCAGAGTGCAGCGCGAACATCGCCATTAATCCACGGTTTCTGGTTGGGATAAATCCAAACCGATTTAGCAGGAACAACGTCATCTATGCATTTGTTAATGAACCCGGTGACTGAAGACACGTACTGAAGACACGTACTCGCTGATGTTATTGTCCGACGCGACCCAGAACATGTCCCAGTCAGCGTGATCAAAACAATCCTGTAGCATAGACTCCGATTGGTCCGACCAGCATTGGACCTCCTTCACAGCGATTGGTTGCTGCTTCAGTCTCTGCCTGTAGGCAGGGAGTAGTTGGATCGAGCGGTGGTCCGATTTGCCGAACGGTGGGCGGAGGAGGGCCTTGTAGCCGTCCCGGAAGGGGGTGTATCAGTGATCAAGGATCCGCTCACCCCGTGTGTTGCTTGTGATGTGTTGGTAGAACTTTGGGAGAACTTTCTTCAAGTTCGCCTTATTGAAGTCCCCCGCCACAATGAAAGCAGCCTCAGGGTGTGCCGACTCCTGTTCGCTGATAGCCCCATAAAGTTCCTTCAACGCTATGTCCGTGTTGGCTTGAGGGGGAATGTAAACAGCACTCCCGAGGTAGCCTTGAGGTTATGCACATGACTCTGGTTGCATCAAGATCTGTTTATCATGAGACATACCCCCCCTCCACGATCTTTACCAGAGAGAGTCTTTGTTCTGTACGCGCGGTGGACGGAAAATCCTGTCGGCTCGATGGCTGAGTCGGCAACCCCCTCCGACATCCACATCCGCGCCTAAGAAGGACGGAGATAGTCCAGCCACAGTCCAAGCAAATGGTCATATGCAAATAGGAGACAATAGGTTTCAGAAGTGAATCTCAGACAGTAAGGCACCAGGAATTAACTCTCAGCCTGAATGGCCAAGGAAACAGCTACACCTCCAGCCAATCGCCGATAAGGGACATCCCTGGCTCACATATGATGTAGCAATTCTCAAATAGAATAATTGCATCTTGAACAAGTGACATTTCTAAAATAAAGCAAACACAATACTTATATAAGTTAAACGTAATTTACAATAGGCTCCTCTCCCACAGAGCCCTCAACAGACTTTCACATGACTGTTTGGCCACTATATTCACAGCAGGAGATTCCTGGAGCTGACACCGGGGAGCCACTGACCCCCCACCCATGATCTCACAAAACACTTCCTACATTCACCTCAAAGAGATTTACTCTATTGATAAGCAAAGTTCTCCTGAGACAGAACGGAGACTCTTGGGTTGATAAGCCTACCTTGACTTCATATGTTAATGGCTGGTCGCGGCAGGGGGATGCAGACTTTTTCACATTCCAGTATTCATTGCTATTTTTATTTCAATATGTTATATGTAGTATGTGATATCAGAGTTTGTATTGTGGGGTTTGATTTACAAACAGTATATTCATCATTTCCTGTATTCATTTCAGTATATGTTGGTTTAATATTCTTATGTTTCTTAAGTTAGGTTTAACAGTCTTATTTACTATCATGTCTTATTCAAGTTCTTTAAGTTGTTTACTTATCAGCATATATATTTGTAATTCATTCATCATTGCTATTTGTATTTCAATATATTATATATGAGGGATTAGAATTTGTATTATATTGTCTATTCATCATTTTCTGTATTCATTTTAGGATACACATTTCTGTTATCATTTTAGAATATGCTTGTTTAATCTTTCTTTATAATAATAATACTTTAGTTTATGAGTTACCCGCAGAAGGAGGAGCTTCACCGTCAACTTTACCATAGAGGCGTGTACATGTGTTGAGGGGAGTGTCAAGTGGGCGGGATAAGGAAACCAGGAAAGATAATAAAAGGAGCTGTTTGAGCGGAGTTCGGGAGGGCATTCAATTGACCGACCTCCATTTCTTATGACTGTAATAGGTTGTATTAAATGTTTAGCAATTTCGCCACTTTCGTCTCCTCGACTTCTCCTTCTCCACAAATTCTCTAAATATAATGTTAGTTTCCACAACATGTGCTCGAGGCACCCAGAGATTCCTGGTATTCCGCCCATCTGTACCGATGTGTCAATAGAGTTGTTACTCAGCAGGAAGTTGGAGAGCAAGGAGATGATCCTAAATTGGTCGATGTTTTCGGATCTCTCCTCTTTCGGTATGTATACCTCTTCAGCGTATCTCCATGACTGGGCGATCTTCCCTCTCCTTCAGATCACCTTCAGGGCCTTCCAAAGCCCATGGAGTAGCTTCAGACAGCTTGTATAGACCTTATACTCTGCTTGGGCCTGATGCTGAGCTAGATCTCGCTCTCTTCACCACTTCCTCCACTTCACTCAGGTTGGGCTCCTTCAGATTGAAGTCTGCTGTTGGCGCTGGTGATGTTATCAGCGCATCACATGAGCCCAGTGGTTGGTCTTTTCTGGTGTTACTGTAGGTGCAGTTGAGATGGTCGTTGATGGCACCACTGGAGCAGGTCCTACTTGGGAGCTACTTGGTTAACTTGCAGGGATTGGCTAGAAATGCTGCTCTCTTTCTTGCCACTCTTTCTCTTTCTTTCTATTCTTTATACTATATTGTGGTGATACACATTTGAGAGACATTCACCAGAGACTGCTGTTCCTTTAAGGGTTGGGAGTTCAGGGAGCCAACCAGCAAGTAGCGGGGGGTTGTGGCGCCAAGCATGTCTAGTTCTAGTAGAGAGTAAAAGAAAGACTTGATGCACTTTCGCCTCCCGTCTCGTCATTCTCGCACTCCCACATTGGTGACCCCGCACGTTTCTAAAGAACATGTCGACCAACAACAACGCCACCGGAGCCATGCCAGAAGCTAATGCTAACGCTAGCATCCATGCCGTGGCAGCACAGCCATGGTTTCAGCACGTCGAAGCCCAGTTTCAACTGAGGGGCATAACACAGGACATTACTAAATATTTCCATGTGGTGGCGGCGTTAGATGCATCGACAACAGCCCGGGTGATGGGGTTGTTGGAAGCCCCTCCAGCTGCGGGCAAGTACGACGCGCTCAGAACATTCCTTCTACAACTCTTCGAGCTGTCGGCTGTCGGCCGTTGAGATATACTCAACGGCCTTGGCGACAACAAGCCGTCTGATTTGATGGAGAAGATGTTGTCTGTTTTGGGCTCAGCGGATCCCTCTTTCCTTTTCACGCATGTGGGCGTCGTTTCGGCTGGGACTTTGTGATGGCCACCATGTCAGTTCCCCACCTGGGCGCAGGACTTTCTCAGCGCAATCAGCCTGCTGGTGGACGCCACAACAACGCCACGATCCCCGACCAGTACCCCGTGCCGCACATTCAAGATTTCTAAACTAAAGTGGACTTGGTGCGCGGCTACCACCAGGTGCCGGTCCATCCTCAGGACGTTTCCAAGACGGCGGTCATCACGCCATTCGGACTCTTCGAGTTCCTTTGGATGCCGTTTGGCCTCAAAGGGGCAGCGCAGACATTCCAGCGACTGATGGACTCTGTGCTGCGCGACATGCCGTTCTTGTTTGTGTACTTGGACGACATCCTCGTGGCCAGTGCATCCGCGGAGGAGCACTTGACACACCTCCGGCAGTTATTCGAATGGCTCAGCGAGCATGGCCTCAACTCAGTGCCACTTTGGCCTGTCATCCATTGATTTCCTGGGGCACCGCGTCTCCCCACAGGGGGCCGTTCCGCTTCCCACCAGAGTGGACACCATCACCAGCTTTCCATGCCCCCACACCGTGAAGTCCCTGCAGGAGTTCCTGGGCATGGTGAACTTTCACAACAGGTTCATTCCCCACGCGGCTCACCTCATGCAGCCCTTGTATGAGGCCCTGAGGGGCAAGGACCCTACGGGCGAGGTGGACTGGTCTCCTGAGATGGTCAATGCTTTCGACCACACTAAGGCTGCACTGGCCGATGCTGCCCTGCTGGCGCACCTGTCTCCTACTGCCCCGGTCGCCCTCACAACAGATGCCTCAGACTATGCGGTCGGCGGTGTGTGAGCAGTGGGTGGACGGCGCCTGGCAGCCGCTCACCTTCTTAAGCAGACAGCTTCACGATAACGAGAGGAAGTATAGTACATTCGACCGAGAGCTCCTGGGGCTTTTCCTCGCCACCCGCCACTTCAGGTTCCTGTTGGAGGGCCGCCGGTTCACCGCCTTTGTGGACCAGAAGCCGCTGACATTCGCCATGGCCAAGACCTCTGAGCCGTGGTCCGGGCGCCAGCAGCGTCAGCTCTCCGCTATCTCAGAGTTCACCAGGACATCCAGCACGTGGCTGGAAAGGACAACTTAGTCGCCGACTGCCTCTCCCGGGTGGTGACAGGTTCCGTGCACTTGGGGATCAACTACGCTGCTATGGCTGCAGACCAGGCTACTGGTGCGGACGTTCAGGCCTACCGGACGGCCACCACCGGGCTGCAGTTGGAGGATGTGGTGTTTGATAATGCCACGCTTCTCTGTGACGTATCCACAGGCCAACAGGCCACTGTCATGGGGCAACAGGCCCGCAGTTTTAAGTCGGAGCTCTGGACTGCGGTCACTGAGGGCCTGGGGGTGAAACTCCACCACACCACGGCATACAACCCACAGGGCAACAGGCTTTGTGAGCAGTTCTATTGCTCAATGAAAGCCGCTCTTCGGGCCAGCCTCACGGACAGCAACTGGGTCAACCGCCTCCCGTGGGTCATGCTCGGCTTGCGCTCCGCCGCTCAGAAAGACCTTCAGTCCTCGTCTGCCGAGCTGGTTTACGGCCAGCCACTGTGGGTCCCAGGTGAGTTTCTCCCAGACGCCCTGGTCCGCCTCACATCGGATTGGGCCCCAGGAGGGCGCCAACGCTTTCGCACTGGTCCCTACTCATCATTGCCTCCCTCAGTCCTACGTTCCCAAGGATCTTATGTCGGTCAGGTACGTTTTCATCCGTCACGACGGCCACCGTACCCCCCTGCAGCCTCCCTACGACGGGCCCTTCTGCGTCCTGGAGGCAGGACCCAAGAACTTTGTGGTGGACATGGGGGGCAAGCTGGAGCGGGTCGCAGTGGACCGTCTCAAGCCTGCCCATTTGGACCTGGACAGACCCGTAGACCTGGCCCCCAGGTCTACGGCCACCCGTGCCCCCACGGCAGGGTGGCCCCCCTGCACAGGCCTCTGGCCCGGCGACAGCCCCAGCATCTGCCCCAGCCCTGTCCCCTGCCCCTGTACCTGTGCCTGTTTGCCTGTTGGCTGTGATAGTGCTGTTATATATACTGTATATATATTTTTATATATATACAATTTTATATATTTTTTCGTTATGGTGACTTCTGGGGGGGCCTGTGTGGTGATACACAATTGAGAGACATCCACCAGAGACTGCTGTTCCTTTAAGGGTTGGGAGTTCAGGGAGCCAACTAGCAGGAAGGAGATAGCTGGTTGGTAGGTAACCAGGAAGTAGCATGGGGTTGTGGTGCCAAGCATGTCTAGTTCTAGTAGAGAGAATTAACCGAGCTGCCTCTCTACCGCTTGTTACTTTGTATCTTGTGTGAGAGTAAAAGAAAGACTTGATGCACTTTTGCCTCCCGTCTCGTCATTCTCGCACTCCCACAATATATTAAATATATTTATATATATATATATATACTGTATATTTCCTCTTTTTTCTGTTGTCATTTTGCCTACTTCCTATGGACCATCACCTGCCAGTCTCACTGGTCAGAATGGCCCTGTATTGTGATGTACATGTGACAATAAAACACTTTGACTTGACTTTGACTTGCTAGAAGACAATCTGTGACAGCCCTTGGGTCCTAAATAGTGAACTATACCCTTTAACTCTTCCTTATGTCTTTTGTCTTAACATTGGCAGCTCTTCTTTACTGAGTCAATTTGTTTTTCATTCAGTAGTAGTAAAGTCTTGTTTAGTAAAATGTTTTGTGTTTTGTCTATAAATTGTTATTCTTTCTTTATTTGTTTTAGTTTAGGGTTGTATTGACCCTGCCTCCCTATGTTCTCCAGCTGCAGCAGAAGTGCTTCAGCAGCAGTGAATTAGTTTTTCTCAATTGTTTACACACAAAAACTGGAACTTATGACACAATGACCACAACCTGTAACTCATGTGCCAACTCTCTAAACCAA
The DNA here is from genome assembly GCA_002895965.2 of Coryphaenoides rupestris. Lineage (NCBI taxonomy): Eukaryota > Metazoa > Chordata > Actinopteri > Gadiformes > Macrouridae > Coryphaenoides > Coryphaenoides rupestris. The sequence continues at coordinate 113,229 of PIJE02001193.1, read as the reverse complement.
TTCTGCTGAACTGTAAACACATTTCCTGCTTTAGACCCAGATTTCAATTCTAAAACACACTTTCTTCAAAACACTACACACAATCCTCTCGATTTTGCATACTTCGTCAATGGCAAATGTCCTTGTGTTTAGACAGAACACACTGCCATTCAATTGGCAAAACTTTCATTTCCAATGCTGTTGTGCAATTTGCAATCTAAGCCTTAGCAATATAAGGGCCACAGGTGAGCTCCTGGTTTGGAGAACAATGGATGGCAACATTGAAGTGAGAGGTGATCAGAGAGGCAGAGGACTGAGAGTAAGACGGGGAGGAGGAGGACGACGAAGAAGAGGAGGACGAGGAAGAGGAAGAGCAAGAAGGAGAGCCATTATCTCTGATGTGATTTGGGCCACTGTGGTCGACCATGTGGTCAACCATGGTTTGACCATGCAGGAGGCTGGCCAGAGAGTTCAACCAAACCTAAGCCGCTTCTCAGTTGCATCCATTCTCCGGACATTCAGAAGAGAGAATAGGTAAGAAACACTACTATGACAGGAAAACACGAGTTTGAATGCCTTATCAGGAGCATAGTATTCTTGTATTTAGAGTATTTTACATTGTACTGTATTTGTATATTTAGCAGAACTGAAAGATTACCCCGGCGTGGTAGGAGGGATCGTGTCTTCACGGCTGAACAGGAGACTGCAATAGTCAACATGGTTCTGGAAGATAATACTGTAACAATCAAACAAATACAAAGTGCAACCATTGATGACCAAGACATATTCCTGAACATCAATACAGTGAGCCTAGCCACAGTGGACCGTGTTCTAAGGCGGAACACCTTGAGAATGAAGCAGGTGTACAGGGTGCCTTTTGACAGAAACTCCGACGATATGACTATGTGCAAGTAAGTCCTATACATTCCCACAACTGATTGCGTCCTATCAGCACTGACACATTACTGTACTGTATTGTAATCCAATCCAATGTTATTTTCAAGTGTTTCACAACACTGTGTAGGTCTATTTCTGATACAATATTGTCATGTTTGTTTCAGAGAGTTCTTGAGCTAGAAGCAGCTGAAGAGGTGCATGACTTCATTTTCAATGAGCATGTTTACATGCACAGAATAAACCGATCATTATCGGATTTCTGGAGTTACCAGATTATTCATGTATACAGCATAGTCCGATAACCTTTATCGGATAAAGGCCTTTATCGGTTTATGAGAAATCCGATAAACACAGCTTGGTTTTTGACCAATAATCTGTTTTCTTCGGCGCATGTATACGTTAATCAGGTTTCTTTTCGTTCCTTTTACATCTGCGCATGTGTAAACGGATGTACCAACCGCTGTAAAACAAGAAGAAGAAGAAGAAGAAACGGATGTAGATTGAACGTGTGCGGATGCAGTCACGCCAACTTCGTGACTTCGTCTCTTTATTTAGCGAGTATTCAGACCCTCTAGCGACTCTTTTTCAAAAAGCGACTCGCAACAAATCTATCGACTTTTTCTGGTGTTATTGGAGACTTTTGCCGACTCATCATGAAAGAAATCCGACTAATCGACTGAATCATGTAAACCTGGGTTTTAAGTTATCTGATTACTGAAGTGCATGTAAACGCGTCAAATCTGATTATTACCATTACCTGATTATTCCCAGTTATCGGATTATTGTGTGCATGTAAACGTACTCATTGATGAGGTGGGTTTCAACCTCTCCAAAAGAAGGCGCCAGGGCAGAAATATCATCGGCCAGCGTGCCATCGTCAATGTTCCTGGCCAGCGTGGAGGGAACACCCTCATTCCACCACACCAGATAGATGACGCAGAGCAGCGCAGGTACGTTGTTATCTGGGACAACGTCAGTTTCCACCGGGCTGCTCTGGTCCGCACCTGGTTCATCGACCACCCACAGTTTTTGGTTCTTCCCCTCCCACCATACTCTCCATTTCTCAATGCGATTGAGGAGTTTTTTTCAGCCTGGAGATGGAAAGTGTATGACCGCAATCCTCAAACACAGCTGCCACTGATACAGGCCATGGAGGAGGCATGTGGCAATATAGCTCCTGACGCATTTCAGGGCTGGATTCGCCATACGAGGCGATACTTCCCCCGCTGCTTGGCCAGAGAGAACATTGCCTGTGATGTCGATGAGGTCCTGTGGCCAGACAGGAACCAAAGACAGGATGTAGCCGAGTTTTTTTGTCCTTTTTTAGTGTATTTTACATTTTTCTTTCTTTGTTTCTTGACTGTACTGGCCTATTTTCTATTGTTTGCTCTGTGTAAATCATTTACACATCCAGTTGTGTTTGCTGTGATGTATAGGCTACAGCAGTTTTGGAGAAAATAAATATTTTTGTTGTTACTGTATATTTGTGTGTTGTTTTACATTTGAGTAAAAACATTATACAGTTATATTTTACAACAGGAGTAAGCGTACACTAAACACTGAACATGAAAAGGCATAATGCTCCTGATAAGGCCTTCATACTGGTGTTTTCCCATTCATAGTAGTGTCTTCCTTTCAGCACATCAGTGTTCAATTGGTTGTTAGAAATGTGTCCTCATATGATGGTCTGTGTGTGTCGTTTGAACACAAAATACCATTTTGAGACATAACATTGTTTTGAAGGCAAAGTAGCATTTTGCAGGAGATATGTAGGGTTTAGCATTTTGTGTGTGTGGTTTTTGGATTTGTGTTTAGAGTTTTGAGAAAATGAGGTACGCTTTCAAAACATGTGTGTAAGCAATTGAGAAAAACTGTAAAAGTCTTACCAACATTACACTTTACATTCACACAAACTGGTAGATACTTTATATGAACATGGAACTAATTTAAAGATGTCCTTTAATTTTCTGCCAGTTGTTTGGAATGGCCATTCATGTAATATTATGTTATGTTATGTTATGCAATGTCAAAAAAACATGTTGATGTTCAGAGAAAGACCTTTTAGCAAATTAGATCACTTTAGGGAAGTGATCTAACGCAATGTTCTGACGCAAAAACAGGAAGCCAGATAAGGCATCTCCCCAGTTGCTGAAATAGAATAAAAACCCAGGAAGAAACAGACACACATTCTGTCTCTCCAAGCTGAAAGTCAGAGGTTGGATTATTAAAAGACAAACTTGATCACACAGTTTGCCATCAGGGCGTCCCGGCAAAACAACTTCTCAAGAACACCACACAATGGGAATTCAAGAGTGCAAGACGATCTGCAAAATATTCTCTTGGATATTTATTTTTACTTCACTCAATTTCATTCAAGGATCTCATTCCATAGGTAGGTCTAAGTATATTTACATTTCATACTAAATTAATGATTGTCATCGCATCTCTCTGTCCTGGTAAAAGGGATATTTGATCTCAATGCGACTAACCTGATTAAATAAATTACATTAATTGAAGTGTTGTGTTGCCTGTCTGTGCTCTCGTCCCATACGCTCCCTAGGACTGGAGATGTCCGAACGTGTGGCTGTGGCACTTACAGGTGAAAATATTAGTATTGGCCTAACAGTGCATCAGTTGATCAACGAAAGTGGAGGCTCTGTGGTGTGCTTCTCACCACATAATGCTGTTATACACGGACTGGTTATCCCAAACAATGCTCAGACCCAGACTTTGACCAACAAGAGTTTCTTCCTCCACAATCTGAACACCTCCTTTTCCGGGCAGTACCGCTGTGAAATACAAGGTGTCACGGCGTACTGGACTCTTATGGTGAGAGGTGAGTTATGGTGCTTGTGTACATCAATATCAATACACAGTTGGCTGCTGTTTTTACTGTGTAATGTCGAGCTGCTTGTACTAAATGACATTCCAAAGCAAATATAATGTTTTGTGTTGCTTTCTCACCAGAACACATAGACATGCATGTGATGAGGATTAGTTTTGTTGAAGTGGCACTTAATTGAAGTGATGGGTGTCAATAGGTTGTTTTTTTGTTGTTGCAAGGAACCACTTTGCCAACCAACATCTTTTTTGCTTAAGCAACAGGTTATGTGTTAAGGATGAAGATGAAAGTTGTGAGGATGTCGTAATAGTGTTCTCTTGGGTAGAATGAGTAATGAAATATATTGTTTTCTGATGGTATCCATTATGACCACTATCGGTGAGAAAACAGACTCAGTGGCAGACTGTTTTGAAACCACAGACTGGTAGATGTTCTGTGTTGCAGCGAATGGGGACATAGATGAATACGCAAACTCTGTCACAGTCTACATCTCCAAGTGCGTTGATGATGTCATCCCGAGGGTCAATGTTAGGACTTTCCCCAACCAAAAGCCCTGGGTTAATGGTGGTCCGTGCTAAACTAAAAGCACAGCCCTCTGCCTATAACTCTGGGGACCCGGAAGGCCTTGAGGAGGGTTGATCTTCGGAGGGCCATCAGAAATGCCAAAAGAGCCTACAGGGACAAGTTGGAGTCAGACCATAGCTCTGAACCCAGACGCATGTGGTATGGATTGCGAGCCATCACCGACTGTAAAGAGAGAAATAGCCGTGATGCCCAGCCCATCGCCTCTCTGCCCGATGAGCTCAACATTTTCTATGCATGGTTTTAGACGGGCAACACCACTCCTACAGCGAGGCTGAGGACCAGGACGACTGCACTCTGTCCCTAACTAGGGATGCACCGATCCAACTTTTTCAGTCCCGATACCGATACTGATACCTGGGCTTTGGGTATCGGCCGATACCGAGTACCGATCCGATACCGTTGTTAAATTAATAAACTGTTTGCCTCACTGTGTGGAAGAGAATGGGATCATTCTTTTGTGCAAGGCAACATCAGGCTTGACTTAAACATTACTTTCCTAACTTTGTAAAACAAAATGTAACAAATTAACTGATATAAATGTACTGAATTGTTATTTATTATTAAAATAATAAATAATCGTGCACCAGCAACTTGAACAAAACATTCAAAATAAACAGGAATCAAAATTCTTGGTAAACATTTAGTGCAAATAGGAATATTCCTAACATTTACATCCCGCCCTGATCAGCCAGCGGCGGCTTCGCGCGATTCATTTGCAGTCTGGACGCGGAGGGGTGAACGTCTCGTGCTCTGACTGCAGCTGCGCGAGGACAGGACTGGGCCGCCTGTGAGTGCTTTGGGGGGGGGAGGGGCCCACGGCAGCAACCGCCCGCTGCTCGTTGACAAGAGTAAGAACGATACGAGCTTTCATGTCAGAGTCGCCAAAAGTCTCCAATAACATCAGAAAAAGTCGCTAGATTTGTCGCTAGTCGCTTTTTTGAAAAAGAGTCGCTAGAGGGTCTGAATACTCGCTAAAGATAGAGACGAAGTTGGCAACACTGCGTGCTGCGCGTGCTGCTGACGCATGACGTAGTACGCGTCGCACACATAGAATTGAAGTGAATAGATCAGTGCCATGGATCAGCCCCATTGTCTCCGATACCCGATCTAGCTATTTTAGTCATATCGGGGCCGATATCCGATATCAATATCGGATCGGTGCATCCCTATCCCTAACCACGGCTGATGTGAGGAGAGCTCTTAAAAGAATAAACCCACAGAAGTCTCCAGGGCCAGATGGCATTCCAGGCCGTGTCCTCAGAGGGCGCGCCGACCAGCTAGCGGAGGTATTCACCTCTATATTCAACCTCTCCCTGTACCAGTTTCAAACAGACCACCATTGTCTCTGTACCGAAGAAACCTTCCATCACCTGCCTGACTGACTACCGCCCTGTAGCACATCATCATGAAGTGCTTCAAGTGGCTAGTCAGAACCCACATCTGCTCCACCCTTCCTGACACCTTGGACCCCCTTAAATTTGCATACCATCCCAATAGATCACTACGGTGTTCATCAAAGATGACCTCACCTGGTCCAGGCTAGCGGCCTCGGCTGTAAAAACTGCCCAAAAGCGGCTTTAATTTCTGAGGAGACTCAAGAAGTTTGGCATGTCTGCAAAAACCCTCACTAACTTTTACAGGTGCACCATTGAGAGCATCCTCTCTGGCTGCATTACTGCCTGATTCGGCAGCTGCTCCGCTGCTGATCACAAGGCCCTCCAGTGGGTGGTGAAGACAGCGGAGCGCATCATCGGCTGCCATCTCCCAGCCATGCAAAGCATCGACCACGCGCAATGCCTTCGGAAAGCATGGAAAATCATTGAGGACTACAGCCACCCGGGCTGCCATCTGGTCTTTTGTGCCTACCTTTTTTGCGTACTGTCGCCTGCCATGTCAAGAGAATTTCCCTGTTGAGAATGGTCCTGTGTTATGTGACAATACATGTGACAATAAAACTCTTTGACTTCGACTTTGGTTTGAAGAAAGTAGAGATCCTGCACAACCGACAACCTAAAAGCTAAAAGAGTAAAAGATAGATAGAGACTTAGCCACCACCTGCCATAATACCAATAAGGTAAATCTGTGTCACTGTGTTAGTGAAACGTGTGTGTGTGTGTGTGTGCACACGCGTGTGTGTATGTGTGTTCCAGAAAATGGCTACAAGGTTCCAGAGAACTGGGGGATGATCATTGTTGGGGCCTTTACTGCCGTCCTGGGCATCTCCAGCATGGTTGGCTCACTGTACATCTTAAAAGTAAGATCATAACCTTGTGTCATCATGTATCAAGATCTGGATGCTTTCGTGTGTGTGTGTGTGTGTAAGAGAAAGAGAAAGAGAACCACAAAGACAGACAGACAGACAGACGTAGAGTATCTCTGTATATTATGTAACCACACATACTTTATCCTCTCTCTCTCTAGTCGAAAGGTCCTTCTAAACGCGGCAGCCGGGCCTCAAAGGGGGAGGCGGCAGAGGGCAGGGAGGAGGAAGAGGACCCCACTCCGGAGCGCTCCGTGGCAACAGCTCCTGCCTCCGTCTACGCTGTACGTAGAGCATGCCCCCTTAACACACAGTATGAAACACAGCACAAAGCATTCCCTCTCTCCTATTTGTCGTATCCATCATGTTGACCCTGAGCTGTGTGTGGAGGTTAACGGTGTAACTCTGTGAACGTCTGCTGCTCTCAGAGTTTGGAGGCCCGGCCCAGGTCCATCTACGATACGTTGGAGCCCTCTGTGGCCAGACGAGACACCGGCCAGGGCGGAGCAACCCCCAGCAGCTCCCAGGAAATGGTGAGAGTGCGCAGTGTACTCACTTACTGAGAGAATGTACTTTTGCTTTGCATTTGCGTTGCTTTTGATGACCACATTGTGATGGTGATCACTGTCCCGTTTCACTTCTACAGAAGGAGGAGACCCCCCGTGGCAAGCAGAAGGACGAATCTGTCTATGAAAACTTTTGAATATCTAGAGAGATTTGGTGGGGGAGAGGATGTAATACCATGTCAAATATGCAAGACAAATTGCAAAACATTTCTCTGATTATTTTCATGTGTTCATGTAGGACTACTGAAAGAGAAATAATGTGTCTAATTAAAAACTGTGTCTAAGATTCTGTAGTGCTTGAAATGGATCACCGGACTAAATAAATCCCTGCCTCTGCAATCAAACCCTTACAATGCATCCAGAACGCAGCAGCACGCCTGGTGTTAAACTTAGCTAAATGTTCCCATGTAACCCCCCTCCTCCGCGAACTCCACTGCCTCCCGGGAATCGCTCGCATTAGATTCAAGACACTGGTACTGGCCTACAAGGCTGTCAGCGGAACTGCCCCTACCTACCTCCAATCATTAGTCAGACCCCAACAACTTTGGCTAGATGACTGGTACCACCTTCACTAAGAACAGGCAAACATCGCTCTGTCAAGTCCTCTCAACTCTTCTCTGTTCTGGCACCGCAGTGGTGGAATGAGCTCCCGGCTGATGTCAGGATGGCAGAGTTGTTCACAAGACCCACCTGTTCATCTGGACTCTACATAACCCTAGCACTAACTTGTGTGTTTGTACGTCTTGGCATTAATTAGTACTTAGCATTGTTTAGCATGTTGTATGTTGTTGGTAATTCTGCAGGCAACCTAGCGATTATGAAACTCATTCTATTAGCCTTGCAATTATGATTGCTTGAAACCTGCTCTATTCTTATCTTTAAGTACCACAGCGATATATTACTGTCTTTTTCGAAGTCGCTGCCAAATGCCCTAAATGTCAATGTAAATAAATAACACAGGAATCCAACATTTTATTAGAATAGATTCACTACTCTGCCTGATGATGCAGTTTATGTAGGAAACTTTCTTCAGCTATTACAGTGCTACTGGCATTAGATAGTAAATATTTTTGGACACATGATTTATATTTTGTGGGCTATGTGTGTAGGCTATGTTTTATGTAATTACTTTATATGTTTTCCCAGCTAATTGCAATTTTTTTTGTTTTACAATTTGTAACTGTTTATTAAAAAGGGAAATTTTAACACAATCTCAACAAACAATATGTCTGTGTACCCTCTGCAATCTTAGCACTGGTACTCAAATGGTGGTACGGTACGACCATTTCAGAAACACTGCCATAGAGGACAGATATTTATTGTTGCTGATACTCCGCCATATTGAGAGGACTTTAGAGGAGTTGTAGTAGGGCTACTGTAAAATCCTAAATTAACGAAAAAGTAACCTAGGCTAAAGAATACTTTGTTTGAAACGCAACACAATGTCTCCCCATAACGGCAATCACTAAACAATCACAATAAAACATAACCACCGGCATAATGTCGACATTTCAATTGCTCTCTGCTCCCAAAATGGAGGCGGTCATTGCGGTGTGACGTCATGCCGTACAGGCCATCAGCAGTCTCCTTATCTCTCGCTCTCTCGCAAAATATAGATTATACTAATACTAATATACTAATAAAGTCGTGTCTTACTCTTGTCCCGATCATTTTAGACTTCAATTGCATGTTATCCGACCTGGTGGCAGGTGTATAAACTGTGGTAAATGCAAACATGTGACTCACCGTATATATTATGTGAGACACAGTCACGTGACGCTACAAGCCAATCACAGCGCTCCTGCTACAAGGACTTCCTGTTTCTGTGTTTACTTGTCATTCCCTGACCATGGCTGCAGAAGGGGACTTCTTGACGAGATACCGCGCTGTTTCAAATAAACTGAAGAAGTAAGCTATTGAACGATGCTTCTTACGTCACGCATTCAGAGCATTCACAACATTAGTATTTGCCGCCTGAGCAGTGAGCGTTCTCCTGTCTGCTGAGCTAACGCGCTAACACTAAGCGACGTGTTCATGGTTTCTCACAGCAGCTCACGGCGGTCTGTGGTGACAGCAGCGGCTCTGATCGTTGACGATAATCGATCGACGTGACACAACAGTGGCTAGTTTCCATCCGATCTATGCTGTATTTATTCGTGTGTCCGCCTCCACTTGTCTCTCCTTCCTCCTCCAGGCGTTTTCTCCGGAAGCCCAATGTTGCCGAGGCCAGCGAACAATTTGGTCAGTAAAGAAGGTCATCTTCCACAACACTATCTTGTCCTAACATAACCCCAGCCCCCACACCGACATGTCATACAGTGTGTTTCATTGGAAGATAATCGCGTTAATTCAATAATGCTAGTCTTATAGATGTGTATTGTAATATGACTAACTCAAGCAACAATGTAGCACAACAGCCAGACTGAATTACCTGGCAGGTAATGGGAGGGGGTGGGGGGTTGAAGGGTCTGTGTCGTTGTCATGTCTGCTTATTACCTGTGCTGCAGGTCAGCTGGCCAAGGAGCTGAAACAACAGGACTGCCTTCAATATGCTGCTTTCTGCAACCTGGCCATGGCACGGTAACTCAATACTACTGTACTATGTGTATATATATATATGGAGGATTTAGTTGTTATCTTCTAATGCATTGAATTGAAACTGAAAAGCACATTTTCTTAACAGCTTTGACCTATAGGCAAGGAGCCATAGTTAACAGGGCTATTTACGTAAGGAATAAACCATGACGGGCTATTATAGGGAAATGATGTACTGTATGATGGTGTGGCACTGGTGATGGGGCAGAGATTGGGGTTGCTTACCACCACCACTACCACAGTGTTTTATTAAATACTTGATTCTGATTGGTCAATAACATCTTCATCATGCACACACTTGGAACGTCATTGACCAATCAGGATCAAGTATTCTACAATGCCATGCATAACTTGAACCTTCACATTCATTCTGATGATAACATTATGTTTTATGTGATTTATTTGTTACGATTTGTGTTCATTGTAACAATGAACAATAGACAGATGTATCTATACAGTAGACACATCTGTCACTAAAAGTCATTTGTAATTACGTGTGTGTGTGCATGTGTGTTTGTGTGTGTGTGTGTGTTGCTCCTGGCTGCAGATGTGAGCAGACCCTGTTCAACGCTCCCGGGGAGGCGCTGGCCCTCACGGACGCGGCCCGCCTCTTCCTCTCCTCGGAGAAGGAGAACCGGGCGCTGCAGGCCCCGGGCTTCGATGAGCACCTGCAGGCTGCGCTCAACTGCTACAGCTTCGCCATCAAGGTCACCCCCCCCCCCCTTCACACACACTGCACCTCATCAACCGAGGTGCCACAGCCACCGCCCGTCTCTCCTTCCTGCTTCCCCTCCGTTCCACTTGCACTTTTCTTTCAACAAGGAAATTGGACAGAGGTTTTGTTTGCGTATGCATATCATTTGCACAGAAACTAATGTTCCTCATATTGGAACTGAAGTACTTTTCTTTTTGAGTGTAGCACACCTGTCCTACCCATAAAGCATTATAAATAATCCCCAGCCCACCCCCCTCTCATTTGTTGTACAATCAGCCAAATCAGTCCTATCTCTTTAAATTAGCAGTTGGTGAAATATAGACATAATCTCCCAATCTTTGATGCAAAAACAAATGCTGAGAACAATAAGCAATTAGGGTTGGCATGAAACATGGAAAACACTTTTATTTTTGTTATAATGGCACGTTGTATAAATGTGTATGCAGTACTGGAGAAAAGCTGCAATAGTTAGCTGGCGCTGTGGTTGCTGTGTGTTTCCCTTCTGTCGTCATGCTATCTTCCAGCTGAGCAGGGGAGGTTGCCTGCACTGTACATTCCTGCTCTGCCCTCTTGCCCACATTTCAACAGAAACCGGGGCTACGCTACAGTTCTAATTGCTGCTGATGGCTTGCAGGTGTACATTGAGATGAACCAGCCCATCATGGCCGCCAGCCTGTCCTTGGAGCTGGGGAACGCACTCAAGGTGAGATGATGATGCTTCAGCCCCTGGATTACAAGAGTCATACTTTGAAATGTTTTTGCTGCTCCAGAGGGTGGAGCTGGGCCAATATCTTGATGACAATATATCACCATATAGCATGTTTTTGAGTTATTCAACACATCTATATAAAATAAGTACATGGTAAGTTGTATTTGTTTCTCTCATTTTGTATACTCCTCTATACACTCCTGTTTGTATTCTTTATAATTACTGTTGGCTGTCGGGCGTTTTGCCACAAAAAGTTTTTTAAACTCACTGTTTATACTCACGTGTAATTGTGAAGTAATAAAGCAATAAAAATACTTGAACTTGAACTATACACAATGAGATATTTGATAAATAATCAAGTGGGTAAAGACACATAATATGACAGCTAGAACAGTCTGGTAATTTCAGAAAATGACATCGCTTTACCGGAATGCAGCCTTAGAAACCAGGAACAGATGATGCCATAACGTATGCCATATCACAATATTGATATCCAAAATCTAAGATCATATCTAGTCTGATATAATAATATTGATAGAATATCGATATATTGCCCAGCCCTACTGGAGGATCTCACAACCGGGTTTCAAAGTGCGCTTACGTAAGCAGAGCCCTCTGTGTCATTGGTAATCTGACTTGGTAGACTTCCGATCATGATGATGATGATGATGATTATAGGAGATGAACAGACCAGGGGAAGCCGTGGTCCACTACCAGAGAGCTGCGGAGCTGCAGACACAGAACCCCGTGGAGGCTCTGCTGTCCATGGGGGAGATGGCCACCTGCAAGATCCTCACCCGTGAGTTAAGCAGGCGGCGTAACGTTGACTCAAGCTCAGCACACAATGGCATTTCTCGCTCCTCTGTTCGATGGTCGAGAGGAGCAGGCAGTGGGAGTTTGAGGAGCCACGGTTTACAGAATGTCACATGATCTTTTGGGTCAAAGGAACTCGGCAACCAGAACAATTTACTCCCATGTAACCGATGATTGTAAAACTTTTTTGGGGGTGGGGGTTTAGATGCCTCAGTTAGAATGCATCCATTACCTGTTCTTGTGGACACAGATGGTCCATCAGTTTATTTTTCTCTTTTTGTGTTGTTTATGTCTGTGTTTATTTGTCTATGTGTATTTTTCTGTGTGTGTGTGCTTTTTTCATGCCCGTATGACACCCATTGCACTCTGAACCGGGGAGGGATCCCCCACTCTGCGTTCCTTCTCCAGATTTCTTCTTTGTTAATTAAGAGAGTCGTTTCTTGCCCTTAGGGGGGCTATAGGGCTAGGGGGGTGTCATAATCACTCTGCCCATAATCATATGGCCTGTAAAGCCCTGTAACTGTGATTCAGGGCTTTACAAATAAAGTTGGATTGACTTGACTTGTTGTGCAGGGGACTATGATGGAGCGCTGACGGTGTTTACGGAGATGCAGCTCATCTGTCAGGAGCGAGGCCTGCAGCTGCCCGCCACCAACGCCCCCGTCGGTGAGTAGGCTGTCTGTCCGCTCGTTGTGCTTGCAGATCTCTCCGCGGTGGACTCTGTGTTCCTGTGATACCGAGTGAGACTCTCTCCCACGCCTCTCGTCCTCCCACAGGGGCCTTTCTGGACATCGTGGCCAAGTGTGAGATCTCCAGAGTTCTGCTGCTCATGTTCCTGGAGGTAAAGCACCAGGACGACCACCGGGGGCGCACACTTGTCAATATGGTTGCACAATGGCCATGTGCAGTATCCAAATATCGCAGGAGCTGCTATTTTTTGATAATACTCAAAAGTGCTGCAGAGATGCCCTCACCGACAGCAAATTGTAAGACGTCACTGTCATTCACCAGTGGCGTGATGTCACACTGACATGCTCATCTGGGGTGAAAGCTGGGCATGCACTGTACGATCTTTGAAGTTGTGTTTTTGTTCATTCCTACTCCTACTCTACGTGTAAATCGTCTGTGATTTAAAGCCAAAATTCACAATTGATGTGCTCACACTGCATGTAAATAAAACGGCCCTTTGGACCCTGTCCCCATTCTAGCTATTGACAATTGTCAAAGCTTATTCAAAAGCTCCTTGTTTAAGTCTGAAGAAGTTTGTTTGTTTGTTTCTAACACTTCAAAAAATACTGCTATTTCCTGCCAACGTTTCTCTTGTTCACATCGGTGGTGATAGAAGGAGGAGGAAACGTCAAAGAGGCACCTATGCTGTTGTCAACCAACCTCCATATTTTCTGTCCACACGACACATTGCATTGCCATAGCACTTTCAGACACTTTGCACAAGCGCAGTGAGAAATAAGGTGCTGATCGCGGGGAATCGACTCGTGGCTCTGCTTGAACTTGACGATCCTGACGACGGGCGAGCAAAATTTCTGACATAAAATTTTGATCGGTCCTGGCTCCCCCCTGTACACTGCTTGTCAAACAACGCCGACGAAGCTGAAATTTGTCCCGACTCTAAATTGAGTCGTATGACTCAAAAACGGGCTCAAATCGTGCAGTGTATGCCTGGCTTAAGGTGGTGCCAACCATTGTTGTTCACGCAACCTCCTGCTCCGTTAGCTAACCGTTGTTTGGGGGTGGTCAGTCCAACCATATGTTACTGTGTTGTGTCTTTGCGGTAGTCTACGATGTGAACATATGTCTACAATTGTCCATTTTTTTGACAACCCCTAACATCCATCTATAGAAAAAAAAAAAAAGTCACTCATCTACATGCACACATGCATTCGGTCCAAAAGGAATCGATGTGAGGTTAATTATTTTCATTGGGCACTCAAGTCACGTTTTAAATGGGATATTGTTTCCACTAATTTGGAGAAGGTTCAATTTGAATGAATTTGAGCTGCTGTTCAATATGATGGGTCTTGTATAATCCGGTGAATCCAGAAGCCCTCTCCATTTTGTCAACTTTGTAATCTTTTCTTAATGAGTGACAAACTAACACCCCCCCCCCCCCCCCTGCCTTAGCCCCCTCCCCAGAAGCTGCTGCCAGAGCATGCCCAGACGCTGGAGCGGTACGCCTGGGAGTCCTTCGACCCGCACAGCCAGGGTACACACATACACACACTTCCACGTTCCACTCCTAAAGCCACCAACCACAGAGACAACACTGCCATACATTTGCGCCACATACGCATTTATTTTGATTGTTTGGCTCTCGAATAATACATTCCGAGGGTTGAATTCCTAAACACACATCGTTTTAGTTTTCCGCTGCAAAACCTCGACGTTACAAATGCCCCCCCCCCCGCCTCGACATTTCGGCTCTCCAATGCTGGCAGTTTGAAACGAGATTCTCCAGCTCGCATTGTGGATGAATTACATTTCCTGGATTGCTGGCCCATATTGACATTTGAATAAGGCCCATAATGCTGCTGCTGCTGCTGCTGGGATTGTGGGTAGTCTACTCATTCAGGGCCGAGTGACTGACTGCCTTCTGTCCTCTCCTCCCCAGTGACCTTCCTGCCAGAGACGCTCTTCCTGTTGCTGCAGTCTGTCGTGGTGAGAAACAAAGCCAACATCTCTTGTTAGTGGCCAACAGGATTTCCTCCTTCCAACTTCCTCACATGGGAAGAAAAAAAAGAAAAACAACGATCTAGAATGTATACGCGGCGTGTATATGCAGTTAAACTTTGTGCACTTGTGTATTATGTGCGTATTATTATGAATAATAATAATTATTATTTATTCCTTTCTTCTTGGAAAGGCATTCAAAATGAACAGGTTACCAATGGTACCGAGTGGTCCTTGAAAGGGGAGGGTAGAGGAGACGCCGGCCAGGTGATCTGTGCTTGCAGTTAAGGCTTTATTTATGCCTAGTGTCACGGCAAATGTGTTCCACAGATGGCCTGCCAGGAGAAAGACACCGAATCCCTCAAGTCTCTGCAAACGGAGCTGTGGTGAGCAGCATTCCTCAAAGCCTTTCCATCACGCCGGAGCGGAGCCCCCGTTTCCACTACTTCTTCCATCGGCTGTCACTTTTTTAATGTGTGTGTGTGTGCGTGTGTGTCTTTCTGCTATATAGGCCCTATCTCTCTGCTGAGCAGAACCACCTTCTCCACTTGGTGGTCCAGGAGCGAATCACCCCCTCCGGCCAAGGAATTTAGTACAGTCCGGGTTCAAGGTTCCAGTACCCCTCCCACCCCATCCCCCCAGGAGAGCTCCACAATGGAACAGTCCTGTCTGTGGTGAGGCCTGTTTTAAGGCCTGGGGTGGGGGGGTGGGGGTAGGTTGTTGCACCAGGAGTCATCGTGCATTTGAGTTTTTAGAGTTGACACAATACTGATGCTTTGTCCCCATTGTGCCGTCCTGACAGCTGCCCCGGGCGCTCCTCCGCCACCAACACCTCCCCGGTGTAAGAGAACCGGTTTGGGGAAGGGAACCTGAGATTCCTGCCCCACAACCCCACTCACATCTAGTTGAAGGTTACAACATTTGAACCTTTGGAGTCATTGTTTATGAGACGCTGATTAATTTTAATATGGTTTTATTTAGCCTGTTCAGTCGTGTCGTGTTGTGTTGTGTGTCTAAACACTGTTTATTTATTGTAAATGTTGGGAAGATGACGATGTACAAAACGGCACACTTGTTGAATTTTTTTGTTTTTTGTTTTTATTAATAAAAGATATGGCTTGAATTGTAATTTGGTGATGTGAAACCCCGTTGTACTCCATCCCTGGTACAATTTATATTCACGCGTACAAATGATATGTACTTTAATACAATAGCAGCCTACTACAACAGTCAAACATTGTTTAAGAAAAAAAAAAACGTATAAAAATATTATAAATGGTTACAATGTCACATAGATAAGTAAACAAAAAAGTTAAAATATACTTCAATAGTAAAATGGCAATACAACTTTGTAGTACACCGAGGGCCAGGCCTCCCAGTACGAGCGTTGTGGGGCTACTAGCGCAGCAGTGTTCCTGCATACAGTACAGCAGCCCTGCAGCACTCCACCGTGGGAACCAGGATGTAAGTAAACGATAGTGTATACTCACAAGATGCTTTGGACTAATACAGCCCCCCCCGCTCCTAGCTTCACTAACTATACAGAAAGAAAATGGGCTCAGTTGTCTATTTTATTATCGCTCTCTAAAAGGCACAGTGGCAATACACATCAAATTATGAATAAGTCAATCTATGATCGTGCGATCATGCTGACAGAAAATAGGAATTTAAATGAACCCCACCCACGACAAACTATGTTCCATCACATCTCTGCTTTGACCTCGATACCCCCCCACCCCTGCTGTCCTCCCACCAGCCCCACCCACCCTGCCTTACCAGAAGACCCCCCCCCATAAAGCCTCACTACTCGCTCGCGTCTAACCTTCCCCTTCATCTCAGGTTTTTACCTCACTTAACTTCTGTCAATTCAACCCCCCCCCCCCCCCCCCGTATTTATTTATTTTTTTAAACAAAATGACAAATGATTCTTTACCAAATGGATTTCGATGGCCAACGCTCCCAGCAGGAGCCGTTGTAAGGCACTTGTTTCTCCCTTTTTGGTTCTATTGCCGATGAGAAGAGCTACTTGAATAATTCCCAAAAACGTCAACCCCCCAACCCCACCCTTCCTTCCTCCCTTCCGCCGCCTTACTCGCTCTTCTTCCTCAGGACGATGTAGGTGACGGCCAGGAGGAAGGTGAGCACGAAGGAGACCCAGGCCAGCGCGTAGCTGTGGCCGAAGCCGCCGCCGTCCTCCGCCTTGTGGAACTGGAACTCGGAGGTGTAGACCGAGGCGGCGATCATGATGCTCAGACCTGGGCGGGGCAAAGGCAGGGGGGCGGCGGGGCGAAGGCAGGGGGAAGTCACCATGTTAGTTGCATAGCAAAGTGTGGCTCAAAGGGGTTTGATCACATTTTAATGGATTCTTCTTGCAAACCTTCTACCCCCCCCCCCCCCACACACACACACACACACAGAGGAATGTCGTCTCAGTCAGATTAATAACTATAATAATGTAACTATAATGGAAAGAGTCTCTGTATGCTTGAATGTTTGGGTATGTATGTCTTTTCTTGACAACCGTTCATCCGATCCACTTCACACTTGCCGGGGACCCCAGGAGGCGCAGTGTTGTCGAGTGTGAAATTGTTTTGGTGACCGGTTCTCTAAAACACTGCGAGCAGTGAAACCGTAGGGCTGCGCAGTTTGGTGCGTTGCAAACGGGCACATTTTGAGCAGGCAGAGACACGCTTCGAACGATGAAGAGTTTAAAGTGTCTTTCATCAGGAGCCAAGGTGCTTTGCATATTGGGAGGCACATATTGGTGTGGAATCTTACCTTGTTGATACTGTATGTGTGTGTGTATCAGTTTGAGTACTGATGTGTAGTCTATCTGGAGTCTATCAAGTCTATCAGAGTCAGTTCACCTGGACTCTGCTTAACCCCCCGCCCCCCCTCCTCCCTCTGCAAACCCTAGCACTAACTTGTGTGTTTGTACATCTTGGCATTATTAATAGTACTTAGCATGTTGTATGTTCTTAGATGTTGGTAATGTGCACGTCTGCTATTTAAGCAGGCAACCTAGCAATTATGAAACTTGTTCTATTAGCCTCTGAATGCTCAGAAACTGCTCTATTCTTATCTTTATGTACCTCAGCGATATATTGCTGTCTCCTTCAACAAATTTACTCTTTGTAAGTCGCTTTGGGTAAAAGCATCTGCCAAATGCCCTAAATGTAAATGTAAATGTATCTGTGTGTGTACACATCTTGGAGTGTTAACCCCGGGCCGGTGCGGATGTCCACTGAGTGAGCACGGTGGTAACATGACAAAAACAAACAGCGAGAGAAAACCCCAGTCCAATGAACCGCAGAGCCACCCCGCTGATCCCGGCTCTCTGACAGGTTTTACGGAGGCTCGCGGGTTTTCGCATTTTTTACGCATAAGCCGGTGTCCCTGGCTACTTACAGGAGATCATCTGCAGGATTCCGGAGAAAACGAAGCGCTGTCCCTTCCCCAGGGTGAACAGTTGAGCCACAAACACAAAGAGGGCCAAGATGGCAAAGATGCAGGCCAGGATGGAGGTGGCCTGCACTACCTGTAGATACTCTGTAGGGGGAGACAAAGAGACCGACAGCAAACTTCAGAAAAATGGATAGTAAGCAGAACAATTGAAACAAGAGCACTCCTACACAGGGCTGTTTGGATAGTTGTCAACCTGGAGATGGACATGGGTTGGGGGGGGGGTAATTAGTGTATAAAATGACGGATCAACCCCAGACAATGTGAGACGTAGAGATGAGTTGAAATCTGTGCAGAGGCTGGATTACTCTGCTAAAGACCAGGCTCGTGTAAGTCACCTCATATATGAATATATAAGGTGTGCTTCTCATTAGCATAGCCTACATATGCAGAAACGGAGCACACAATAAAGAGGCAGCTTCAGCGGTTGAACCTGAACATCCCAGAGGTACAACTATTGCACATGCGTACATGTGACTCAAGACAAGAGAAAGACACGCCTTCCTCCAACAAACAAACAAGAAAGCAAACAAATGTAAGATAATTGTGTTTTCTCTCACCATGCGACATTAGTTATGGCCTGTTTGAACCTGTGGTGTTCCACTGGTATGAGTAGGAGCATACTGCTAACTAGGTGTGGTTTTGGTTACCTTCAGGGTACTTGGTGGTTGGTAGGTTGGTGTAATGCCAGGTGGACCCCTGGAGCAGCCAGCGACCCCACACGTCTGTGCTCATCTTGTCAGTCACCCACCAAGCCTGAGGACAGTTACAGTACACCTTGCAGTGGCTTTTCCATTTAAATGCACACATTCAATACACCCCCCCCCCTCGAAAGAATGCTGACCCCTGGGAGAAGAACCACTTTATGCATTAGTAGTTAACCTTTTCTTTTCTTCTGACACACTCACACACACACACACACACACACACACACAGAATCAAAGCCAATCCACATGTGGGTGCTTCACAGTGTGCATGTGACCAAAACACAACATATGGAACATGAATTGTCTGAATTGTCAGTTGAGCATCAGTCCAGTGTGTGCTGTGTGCTGCGCTTGTAAACGCAACAATATTCTATGCGTTGTTTGTGGTGGATCATGGAAAAACTAGCTCAACGGTAGATGCTAATAATGGGTAAAGCAGTCCTACATTATCCAGGGTGGTCACCAGCAGCAGGATGATGGCGGTGATGTGCAGGAGGACAATTCCCAGCCAGGGCCAACATGATGTCTCGCTGAACACAGATAACAACAGCCAAAACGGAAGGGCGGGCGTTATTTATGTCGAACGGGTTTTAAATAGACGGGAATATCGAGAGAGACACACACACACACACCCACCCACACAGTTGATTTGCAGCTGTAACGCAGGAAGAGAATTAAATAACGAGGCTAAAACAGAGCGAGAGAGTAAGGGCAGCTGCCAGAGAGACTCGTACCAGACGTGGCGTTCAGACCGTGTTTTGGCCTAATTGCATGGCCCATGTGCACAGAAACACACCCCTACTTACACCCATGCAGCCATCCCCTGAGTGCTGCCTCTGCTCCCCACTCAAACCCCAGATTAATAATGTGTTTAATATGTTACACTGTATCTGGGGCTGTACAATAGGCCGCCCCGTATTAACACACCCAAACTAATTGTTGAAATAAAGAAACTACAGATGCTATGAATAGGCCTACATACAGTATATGGCATCTCTAGATATTTTGTGAATAAAATTAGTTTTTTACATTTCTGTCGTTTAAACCTATTTGCTGTATCCTTGCTGCAGTCCCACATGGGACATTGACCATTTTTGAAAAGGCTGAAAACATAACAATTGACCAAAGATAATTGACCATAAGGCAATCAAATCAATCTAATCCAATCCACTTTATTTATATAGCACATTTAAAAACAACGAAGTTGACCCAAAGTGCTTTACATTGAGTCAAACACAAATTTGAAAAACACAGTAAAAAACAGTAACAACACAAATCAAGAACAAAGAGAATAATACATAATTTAAGAGAAGTTATACAACTAAAATACGTGGTACTAAAACGCCCGGGAAAATAGATGCGTTTTGAGGTGGGACTTGAAAATGGTCAGCGTGGGGGCCAGCCTGACGTGCAGAGGCAACTCGTTCCAGAGTTTGGGGGCCACGACGGCGAAAGCCCTGTCCCCCCTCAACCAAATGTAATACATCTCATAGGATGGATCTAAAATCCAGATCAAAATCTAAAAACATAATAGGCCTAATTATCTAATTATGCTATTTTAGTTTTCTAGATTTCTATATAATGTCATCACGTTTTCAGTTTTTGGTGCGTCTCAAATGAGCAAGCTGTGCCAAAAATGTATTCTAAATTAATATGTAGTTCAACCCATCTTGGAAACATGAGTGAAAGTTGATAATAACACAAAGTGTTGAGGGGAATATGTAACTACCAACCTAATAAAAAAAAATAGATGTAGGCCCATTACAATAAACACATTACTGTTCTATGTTT
Source organism: Coryphaenoides rupestris (assembly GCA_002895965.2). NCBI lineage: Eukaryota > Metazoa > Chordata > Actinopteri > Gadiformes > Macrouridae > Coryphaenoides > Coryphaenoides rupestris. The sequence goes on along the minus strand of PIJE02001193.1, from coordinate 92,623 downwards.
TGAAATCCTCAACGTTTAAGAAAATGTTCCCGTCTTGCTAAATAATTGCCAATAGCGCAATAAGTTGGCTTATTACGGCCACACATGCTACTAGTTTCAAATTTGTATCAACTTTTTTTTTTTATGATGTATCCTTTTCTGTATGAGCCTCCCCTTGATGGTAGACCTACTACATAATAAAAGATCGATAATAATAACACTGATATTAGGTGATATTAGGCTCCACGGTGTACAATAGGTGTTGACACGCAAGGCCCGCACTCTGCTGTGAAAAGAGCGCGAGAATATGACGAAGGAAAAAGATGAAGCGCGCCTCGAGACGTCTTTATTTACTACATGTAGTTCAACACCGCACTACTTTGAAGCCTTTGAAGACACGCCTCTTTTACAAACTATTTACTTCGGCGGTCGCAGAGTTACAAACAATATTTCCTCGAAGGCTTGTCGTGGAAAAGCAAAATCCCCGAGTTTCAACTGTACGCTTATTTGTCTGCTGGTGAAGGAATTACAGAAAGAAAACATTCCGCAGCACAGTGATGAGGCGCGCTCGGTACCGTACTGGAGCACATACACCAAACAAGTTTCGGAGTTAAAAGTCAACATCTGGAACATTAAACGGTCGGGCCTACCTGTGAGCACTTCCACTTCCACGCACGACAATTGTTTGCGATTCGAAACACTGAAGTGTGTCCACCCACTCGGCTCCGGACTCACAGGATACACATCAGCCTACTTTCTCCCTCCGCTCATTCCCTCCCTTTTCCCTCTCAGAACCCCACCCATATCCTCCGCAGTGTTCCCTGCTAAACGTCGGAGCGGCCGGCGGTGCGTTTCCCTGCTGTGTGTGTGTGTGTGTGTGTGTGTGTAACACTACACGTCCACGGTGCGACGGCGTCATCACCACCACGGTCACTGCTGACAATGGAGCGCCGTGTGGGGACCGTGTTGCGGGTCTTCAGAGGACACGCAGGACTCTTATCTGTTCTGACAATCACACGTCCTTTCTATTGTGGGGCCGCAGAATAGTTGTGTGTAAACTATCTTAAAATGCCCCGTTCCGCAAAACAAGATCACTTTTCTTTGTTTATTATAATACAAACTATTCTCAAGTTGTTGAAATGTTACAATCACTTTGTAAAGTTATTTTAAATGAAAAGGGATAACCTAATAAAGAGACTCCACATGAACAAGAATTAAAAAACAGTCAAGAATGAAAAACAGAAAATCATTTTCCACTGTATTCTGGATTTTCACGTGGTTTGTTGTTGTTGATATCGTATCAGATGCTGCAGCCGATCTCAAGTGAAGCTTTACTTTGTCACAGCTATTAGTCTCAATGGGCTTGGCCCATAATGGACAACATTCTAGGCAAAGAATAGAAGGAGAAGGAACACACACTATACAGGCAAAAACTAAAATGAAAGCAAAATAAGAAATATGAGCTAATAATTAGTGAAATTGTCATTAGTAATTAAACTAAATTAAAAGCATCTGTGCATTAATAGAGCACAGATGAAATATTGTTGAAATTAAATATTAATTTGAATATAAGTCAGAAAGTATGGAAATAGACAAGTAAGGGCACCTGTCTGATTTGGTTGCAGTAGTAGTGGTCGTAGGTCAGCTATAGGGAGCTCATCTGCCAGAAGACCACACTCATCTCAACAAGCCACTGCAGGTGGGGAGCCACCAGGTCCCATGAAGCCGAGAGGAGCACCCTAGGGTGGCCAAGGGCTTCTTCAGAGTCCCTCACGGAACAATAAGAACAGCAGATGACATCCTACAGTATCAATCACACCACATGTCATAGACCTATAGACAATAAAAACAACACACACACAAAACCGTCACGTTTGAAAGGTTGACCAGGCTAGTGTGTGAAACAGCTTAAAACCAAAGTGCAAGTGCAGTATTATTGTAGTTTTTGCAGTAAGTGACGACCATATTTTACAGTTTGTATTCACCATCATGATAGCTAACAAACCGATTGGTTAGGATGGTTAGGATGGTTAGAATGCCCGTCTGACATCCATTTGATTTTGGAGTCACTTAACTATTTGCCCTTGGGTTATAGGCTGCTCTTTCTGGGTCCTTGTATGCTTGGCTACCGCCACACCACAAAGAAGGCCTTATTCTCTGGCCAGATTACTTCTTTCTGTTTGTTTTGAGAGAAATTAGATTGACTGAAATGTTTGGCCCATGGTCCAGTCACTAAAGGGTCAGTGAGATCTAACTAGAATTGTATAATTCACTGTTTGCACCAATGACACTTACCCCCAGTTATTAACCATATTACCTTCTGGCAATAGTTCAGTTATGGAGGCATTATGCACTCTGAATTTATGTTCAAAGTATCCTATGTCTTAAGTTGGCCTGGTACACTTGTCTGGTTGTCATGTTCCATAACCAATTCACTGTCTCGGACTTGGACTTGCATTATAATACAATAGAACACAATTTTATTGTCCAGGCCTCACTGCAGAGACAGCAAAACAAGAGTACATACAGACATGCATCTCATAAAACAATTACATACAGACACATGCAATGCCACATGACCTAATGCCAAATGATATGAATGATTTAATCAATCCATAATGTATTCCATCCTTCAGTTTACACCCTGAAGCTCCACCCCTTTCAGCCCACCTACCGATCCCCTTGACCGCACCCCCTCTCACCTCCTCATCTCCAAAAGTCAGACAGACTCACACATTCTTCATCTCGTTTAAGGGTGCTGTAGGTCAGATTTGTATCACATGACACCGCCATGCGCCAGCCATTAGTGAGTGAAATGCACTGTGAACATATCTGTTAGTTGTCTGTGAGTTGACTCTGCATGCCTTCCTATGAACCAATTTTGATTTCAGACGACTCTTGGCTTATTTCTGACCAGTCAGGGCATCTCTTCTGTGGTTCGGGGGGGGGGAGGGGCGCAGAGGGGTCAAGGTGCCATATTACCTATGCCACCTGGGTAATCCAATTTTAAGTAAATGCAGAACTGTATACCTGCCCAATGGTTTACTACTTTTAAGCTTCAGTTCACCAGCCAAAGACATGCCAAAGTAGGCTACTCAGATTGAGAACTATTCTATATTGCATTGATAACGTATTGTTGATGGCCATGTCTGTCTTCTATGGTATGGAGGACATCGTATTCATCATTTTCATTGTCATTTCAAATTCACTCACACTTGACTCCAGCGAAGTGACTGCCTTACTTGACCATCCTGGAAACCTTGCTAGCGGCGTTGGTAAAATCGGCTGGAAGGTCATCAGTTCTCATCCTGCTGGACTTATTGACAGGTTTCATAACCTGTACCAACCTCTGCTAGACATCTCTAATGATGTAATGTAATACCTTCAGGTAATGATTGATGATCAGCTCAAGTCTGTGGACCATTGCCATGGAAAATATGAGCCATCACTAGATATGTTAATAAGCAGTTGTATGAAGTCATCAGAGACTCTCTTCGAATGAAAGACATTTAGTATTTGCATCACCATGAGGCCAAGATGTGTCATTCATTTTGCTGACTTATATCACATCTAAAGGCTGTGAAACGTTTTCATTCATCCTTTTGATGTTTGTGCCTACATGACTATAAAAGCCAGTGGTTGTTTCACTGAAGACACGTAGATGTTACAGAGTGCTTCCCCATGATCATGCCCCCGACAAACCAAATGCTTTACTGCCATGAAGTGGCAGACCGGCGGTCCCTGTAGCAACAGCTTTGGATCCAGGCTCTGGTCATTGGCTCATGGTCACCTCATGATTGCCCTGCTTCAACACTCTAATGGCTGGGATTCACCTGGTGTTCAACCAACATAATTATGCACTTGTCACACTTGTCACTCCACTACAATAGATATTTGTTTTTCTGATAACTATAGCTACTCTACCCAGCTGGCTTTTTTTTAGCTTGCTTGTGCGGCACTTTCTGTAATAGCTCCAATACTGATTATATGGTTTGACAGCATCACAAGTAGGTCAGTTTATATGAAAGAGTCAGCTAAATGGCTAAATGTAATGAGTCTAGAGGACTGCTGACCATAGCTGATCTGTATCTCCATGGATACTGAAACTTTGTTTGTGATTGCTTTTAAAATAGATGCTGCTCTGCAATCTTGCTTGAAAAATGGTTGAATAGAAGAAGCATTGACCTGTGTATAAAATCAGGTTGAACCGTCATCATGCCACGTATACTGTGTAAAAAGTACCTACTTGCTATAGGCCTCCATGGATATGTCATCCTAAAAAATGTTCGCCCCCTCCCCAAGGAAAAAGCAATGTTTTTGTGTGACCCTCCCCTCCCCCACTCCCCGTCAAGAAAATAATTCTATCATTCTGCAAGTTATTTTGATATTTTGATATTTTGAACGAAACAAATACATTATTATTCCTTTTCAAACTGGAGAAATATAAAACACGAGCACTTCGTAGTTCGTAGTGTGACTGATTTTACAAATTGCATTCACACTGTAGTTAATCCCTCCGCTCCCCATCTCCTACTTGTGTGTGTGAGTCTGACCTCCCTGCAGCAGGCCGTAGCTCACATACTAGACGTGTTGTCACTGACGAGGTGTGCAAATGAGTCACAGAAAACACAAAACATCGCGCAAATGTAACAACAACAAAAAAATCGATCCCGTGCCACCCCCAGGAAGATGCCCACGTCTCCACCGCCCGTATCTAAACACGCCCCTTAATTGATTGGTAATTAGCCGCGTGAAGTGACGCTTCTGTGCACGTGAGCAAAAGCAAAAGCGCAGATTCTGCGACGTCTTGCAAGCGGAATAGAAAAATGTACACATTTTTGTTCGCCGTAACTTTGGTCAGCGCTCTGCCCAAGCCTGAGCGCTCGGCTCTCGGGTCGCGGGTCGCGGGGTTTCGCGGAACAACGCGCAACCGTTCAACTGTTCCCAAACAACTTCGAAATGTTAGAAGCTCTGATGAAGACCCTGCAGGTTATCAGACAGACTCCTCAGGTAAAAAAATAAATAAACTAAACGCGAAATTGATTCAAGGTCATAAAATTAAAGACTGCGCAAACCTCGGTCGATTTAAATGGGTCTTGCGTCCATTAGACTTTCAGGGAGTCCTGGAGGGCCATATATTTGGCCCTTCATTTGACGCCAGTAGGTCTACTGACTCTTCGGAGTGGCAGGCGATGGGGCCCATGGTCCAGTGTGACAACACCGTCATGACTTTAACGGCCTCTGGACAAGGATGCTCGCAGCTGTTTGTGGACAGAGGTGGGCGTTGTTGTTGTTGTTGTTTTTTTACTGTTCAGTAAACTATTAGTAATCGCTTAACCGCACAGCATTCCACTGCTTTGCTTTTCTGCGTTCAACGTGTCATGGGGATTAGATCCCATCGTATTCATATTCTGCAAGTTCTGAATAATGGAAACGTCACTTGTATTCGCTATTAAAGTAGAAATACCTTAAACACAATAAAATCATATATTGTATACAAATCTGTATTTTCTTTCCTCTCACAATAAAATGGATATGTGTAACTAACTTATTTTGAACCACATTTTTGTCTTTAATAGAGGGGGATTCCCCCATCTCTGTGTTCCACTTGCCACCAAACTGTGGTTATTTGGTGAGGGCCTTTTGGAATGACCTGGTGATGGTGGCCCCTTACGATGGCTGTTACATGACACAGGAGGTAGTGGTCCCAGCAACCTGCCATCTCCCTTTTCATCTCATTACGCAATCGCTCGATAATTTGCCATGACAATTTGTATTGCGTGTATATCTCTTTTTCACCCTGTCATTCTTTCTCCAACATCAGTGCATAGACATTAACCCAAAAATGAAGTGGATCCATACATCTCTCTGTCTCTCTATCTCACTGTCTGTGTCAGAATGACAGATATGTGCTGCCCATGCTGTGGTTGGACAGCCCACTGAATCTCTCCTGTCCGGTGCAGAAGACCCCTCCTTCTCCACCGATCCTCTCCGCCCCGTCGGCCCTGTGCTCGCCCTATGGGGTGGCTGTGCACATGTATGGGACAGAGGAGGACATTTCCAAACTGGGCACCGTAGGTGTGTGTGACTCTGGGGTGTGACTTTAGGGATTATATTGTGCCTTGGCTGGGCAGCAGTTGATTTCCACATATGGGCACAGGCTTGCCTTGGTCAAAAAACTTCTGCCAATCAGCTTCAAAAACTTAACAGCACTGTTGCTCTTTTTGCTCTTGCCAATCATTATTCAGTCTATTTTGTATAGAACTGCTGTTGATTGTTACGTCGATTTGCTAAAAATTCCTTGGCACCGCCCTTGTTTTGAAATTCTGCAGAATGAGGCGATCCTTGGTCATAAACTACAACTCCCTACCTCTTGCACTGATTGCCTATTGTCTTATCATTTGTTTAGGTTTATTTTGAGAGAGGCTTTCAATGGGCTCAAGGCCAGACTGATCTGCAGAGAGAAACAGAATGTGAACTCTGAGATCAGGATGGTGTCACAGGGTTATCGATTATATGCATTATTAACAGTCAAGCATACTCCAAAGCATGGCTAATGCAGCAATTTGAACAATTTTGTGACGTGAAATATTATATAATCAAGTAATTTCTCGCCGGAAATTGGTATCATGTCCTACTATGAATGAGTAAGTGAAGATGTATTTCTAGTGATGAATGAGTGGGCTCCACTTGTGTCTGCGAAGTGTGCTTACGGCACTGTGGTCCGGCCTGGAGAACTGCTCTTCTATATTCCACTCACTGCTCCCTGTCTGCAGGCTGAAGTAAGTTTCCCATTTGAGTGACTGGTTTACCACAAAGCGTTCTTGACAGCATTTCAAAAGTCTTATCGTATTATCGCTCTTGTTGTTAGGATGGATTCCATCTCCGAGTGCTAAAGGATGATCAAGAGTTCTCCCTCTCCTGCCCCGATCGCTCTTCCCTTCTCCCGCTCGTCCCCATTCCTCCACTCACCCCTCCACCGCTTTCTGTTGATCCCCAGTACCCCCACCCTCCGAAGCCTGTCACTCCTGCACCGACGACCACCAGCCCATCACCTCCACTGCCTCGATCCCCGACCCAGGGGCGGGGATCTGACCATCTCAATTACCCTGACGCTGGGTTTGAGTACCCTCAGCTCCCCCAGGTCCACCCTCGAGGGCCCCAGCCCAAACGTCTTTCTCAACCTTCCCCAGGTGGCACTCCAGGCCCTCAGCCCCGTTCCTCCCATCTCTACTCTGGGCCTGGCCAGCAGCAGTTTTCTCCCCCATCCCCTCCTCAGCAGCCTGCCGTGGAGCCCACATCTGGCTCCGATGTGGACCCAGTGAACCAGTATCTAAAATGGTCTCCCCAGCGTCTGCTTTCTCAGGATGATGCCTACGCGTCCCAAGTCACTCCCCAAGCCCTGGTTCCTTCCACCCAAAGACCTACCACACTTCCCCCGACCTACCCTACCACTCCAGTCACCACCACCATCATCATCACCACCACCACCAACACCAGCCTTGGGACAATGGGTGCTAAGCAAGCTGCTGGTCCCGCTTCACATTGCCCCCACCCTCACACCTTCTGTGGGTATGACCCTTCCATTGCCCCGTCCCCACTTCCGTCATATTCAACCCCCCCTCAGCCCACCACACTAGTGACTCGAGAGTCCCAGCCATTCACCAACCCCGCACCTACAAATTCTCCCTCCACAACTGTGTTGTCTCCCACAACATGGCCCACTGCCTCACGCTCTCGGAAGCCCCCCAGGCTCCAATGTCTCAAAGACAGGATGGTCGTCTTCTTGCCCTATCCTCGGGCGGACTCCATCCATTTTAGAGGTCAGTGTAAAACACAAAAGTGCTTATTGAGCAAATAACCGGTTGATATGGCTGAGACGACAAACTCAGAAGTATTTTTTTTGTCATGCTCTCTTCAGTAATGTGTCTGAAGTACTGGAAGGCATTGTAAGGGTGTTTTCTATCGCCAGAGCAGAATGAGAACAAAGCTCCCCCAGTTTTAATGTGTTTCATTACTAAACAAAATCACAGGTGCTGCACTTTGTTTTGAGGTCGACTTGCCTTCGCTCAGTTTCTGTGTGGACTGTGCGTGTTTCTAGCAACTCTAATTGTCCATCCATATCTAGGATCATACAAGTGTAATTGGAGAACCCGCATTGCTCATAAGTGCCACTGGTGGGTGTGACTTTGAAATTGACTGGTGTCCCAATTTGAAGGAGTCCCCTTTACTGTTGAGCCATCGTAGACTGGCCACACAGACGAGGGACACAGGAGTATGGGAGACAGATGGATGTGTTTCGAATGGAGATGGGCTGCAGCCATCCATCTACTCTTGAACTCCTGAGAAACCAGCCATTTAACCTCCTCTACTGCCCTACTCTGCCCTAGTTGTGACGGCAGACTTCAAGAAGGCATGGCTGCCCTTCTCCTCCGTATCGCCGCTGTGCAAGTTCATGCTGTTGCCAACTAAGGAGCCTGGGCTGGTGTTTCAGTCTCCATTACCGGCCTGTCACAGCCAGCAGGTTAGCACCGACCTCCTCCTGTTGTGTCCTACCTTCGTCATTCTGCATGCACTGTGAACTGGATAGGGGAGTTATGAGGGGAAATAGTATAGTGTATAGTACAAGTTATCGGGCGTGGTCTTTAGACCATGGTGGAGCCACTGACAGTAATGGGCTGAAGGAACATTTGAGTTCCTGAAAAGTAGTTCCTAGAACTAAAAGTTGGCTTTGGTGTTTGGTAATGGATGTCCTGTTGTCTCCCCCCGCTGTTCCCTTAGACTTCCAAAAGCAGTTTTTTGCGGCTGAGGTTTTGGGATGTCAGCTTAGGCCGCAACAGGACCCTGGAGCTGCAGTGTCCTTATTGGCCTTCCAACACCACCGCCGCCACAAGGGTCCGGGCCCGGAACGTTTACAGCCAAAACCCAGAGATCCCCCCTCCTCCTCCCAGACCAGAGGTCCCTCCTCCTCGTTCCATTCCAAAGGTCCCTCCTCTTCCTCCTCCATCTCCTCCTCCCATGCCAGAGATCGACCTGCGGAGTCCACTTGCCATTACGAGTTATGGTGAATGTGTTTTGCGTGTGAAACTCATATTCTCACTGCATATCCTGTATGTGACGATTCAAGTTCTTGAATCTTCTAAATGGTTTCTTATGTATGTCAAGTGATGTCTTTGTTGGGTGGGCTCACATCCTAACGTTTGACATTCAACTCTTTAACTGTCTCTTTAGGGTGCAACATTCCCAAAGACCAGCGTCTCCCCTGTGGAATGGGCGCTCTGACCCAGCCACAGTGCCTCTCTATGGGCTGCTGTTTCAATAAGCAGCCGCCTGCCTGCTCCTACCCCATGGATGGTGGGTCGCACGGTGGCATTTTCACACTCTGTGCGGTGATTTGGCCAAAAGCAGCCCGATTTTATTTATTGTAATTTTTGCACTCCCAGCGACATGCAATTTGAAAAGGTTATTGGTCACCTTGGGTCTCATTGTCGTGTGTGTGTGTGTGTGTGTGTGTGTGTGTGTGCGTGTGCGCTCCAGCGTGCACTCTTGATCGCAACTTTGTCTTCTCCGTTCCCGCCGCCCTCACCGTTCCGCCTCTGTCCCTCGCCCTGCTGGTTGCCCCTGGCAACACATCATGCAAGCCTCGGAGAGTCATCCCTGACTACGCTTTGTTTCAGATCCCAATGGACAGCTGTGGGGCACACAGTGTGGTCAGTTGAAATGTGTCAATATACCTGTGTAAATATTCTGTGTAAGTATTCTGTCCATTCCATTACAATAGCTAGTTTTTGTGTGGTGTAGTTGTTCAAGGTTGTTTTTTTGTTTTTTCCGTGAATGTAGCCGAACATTGAGATTGGCCAATACACGGTAGCGCCCTCTGTAGGATGGTAACGTCAATTAGCTTCCACTAAAGGCCAAATTACACTTCTGCAAGAATTTATGCAAGGATATGCCTTGAAGGTCCACGTTAGGTCTTTGCAAATGGACTCTACATAGAAGTCCAAATCCATCTTAAGATTACATTGAATTTCTGGCTTCAAAACATTTTATTAAAAAGTCAACCTGACCATGCCAGTATTGTGGAAGCAAAGAATCACAATACCATCAATCACAATTGATGGAGAATATTCAATAATATTGTGTTGAATGGTCCTACAAATCTTTAAAACCTGATATTTTTTTTTATTTTTATTTTTTTGTTATTTAAAATTGTTATTTTTTTTTGGCTGTGAGCTATAACCATTAACTGCACATGAGAGATTTTGACAGACTGGCGTTGGTCATAAATAATGGATGGTGAGTTATGACCAATAAAGTAGACATTTTATGTTCTCTTCTTTTACTGCTGGACACGGCATAAAAATGTGGTCCTTACTGCATCATCATTTGAGGATGTACTTGCCCTAATATACACTCTGTATTACAGTAACTGGTGGTGCCTAGCCTTGTATCATATCCAGGTTTTCAGCTTTGGGTTGCATGACTGTGATGTGTTCTTTAATCCTTCTGGACAGCTTATTGGAAATACACTGATCTACATATTGGAGATTGTCAATAATGTGGAGTCCATTTCCCTCAACTATGGTGCCATCACCAGAGACTCGCCTGTCAGGTTCTGCAAAGAAAATGTCTTCAAATTCCTCAAATATCTTGTCTTCAAATATATTTTGTATTTTGGGGCGAACCAAAACTTCACTATTATGGCTGATCAAAAGATAATTTGTGTTAAGCTCCACATAAAGTGTACAATTTTGGACCATCTGTGTTTTATTTTTGTTTATGAACCTTGTGTCACCACCGCAGCAACAATCCATGTCATCCCTCAGGATACTGGTTGAGTGTCGGTACTCACCAGGCCCTCCTGTGGTAACCACTGGCTACATGACCAAGTTTCCATCTCTGGGACCGGGCCATTCGGGTCAGGGAGTGTTTGGAGTTCAGCTTCGGATCGCCAAAGGTAGGGAGGACTGTGTGACTTGCTGGCTGCATTTCTGTTCTCCAAGACCATAACTTGTTGTTCTGAAGGCTGACTCATGCCAACTCAGGCCCCTGGGGCTTCCCCACATTTTTAGGACCCCACCCATTCTTTGATATGCTCGCTGAAGAAGAAATTATATATTTCTGGCTGCCGGGCTTGAATTCCATGCATTCAGGCACAATTTATATGAAGGTTTTCATGTGGCTTTATTTTATTTATATATATATTTTATGCAATGAAGATGGATCAATCAAATGGTGTCTAAAAAGTACAGCCCAGTGAAAGATCTTTTTTGTTTTATTGTTCAACTCTGTTGGAATGTGTCTGACATGGTGTTCAGACTGCTGCTATGAAGGCCATCCGGCATCTGGTTCCAGCCCGTAATGACATGAATTCCTGCATTTGTGCTCTTCCCACCTTTTTGAGATGCCCAGTACAGCAACTACCATAGCCAGTACCACGTGCCCCTGCACATGCTGCTGGGGGAGCCTCTGTACCTGGAGCTTCGGCTGGTCAACCCTCCGGACCTCCAGTTGCTGCTGCTGGTGCATTACTGTGTGGCCTACCCCCGCTCCGGGGACACCATGTGGGTCCTCCTCTACAAGGAGTGAGTATGTGCTGGTCTTCAGATTGCTGGCGTGGGTGGAATTATAGAACTATAACATGGAAAGGGGGATGGGGGAGGGTTTGGTGGTATGAACGCTAAATACTTTCTGTACCATGGGGTATTAAATGGGAATACAGGTAATGTTGAATTACCAAGACTTTCTCCGAGAGAAATCCACGTTACATTTATTTTCGTGTCCTCCTTTTGCTCATCAACAGTTCTCTCAAATGATTACGCCTTTCACCTCAATTTTATCAAAACAAGTCTGCCAGGGAAGTAGCTAGGCTCCCTGTGGGTTCCTTCCCCCAACAGACTCGCCTTGTTCCCTACTCTCTGTAGATGTCCCAACCCTTTCGATCCGGTGGCCCACAGCGCCAAGCTGACCACCCCCGAAAGCCAGACCCGCAGGTTCACCGTCACCACCTTCCAGTTCCTCCAGACGGGGAAGACGTACGACCCGGACCAAGAGGTACAGCTGTGGTCAAAAGTTTACATACACTTGTAAAGAACATGTATGTCATGGCAGTCCAGAGTTTCCAATAATTTCTACAACTCACATACTTCTTTGTCCCAAAAAACATTCATGAAGTTTGGTTCTTTTATGAATTTATGATGGGTCTACTGAAAACGTGACCAAATCTGCTGGGTCAAAAATATACATACAGCAACATGAATTATCAATTTATGTGATGTAGAAAGTTGTCAATCAAATTATCTTTGTGGCCTCTTAGCTTCTTGTGAGTGATTATGATTGACTACAGCTGGTGACTTCTCTGAGTTCATTTAAATATGACTCATTTGATACAATCATTAGACTCAGACACAAACACTACAATGGGAAAGTCAAAGGAGCTCAGCACGGATCTGAAAAAGCGGATTATTTACTTGAACAAGTCAGGAAAGTCACTTGGAGCAATTTCAAAGCAGCTACAGGTCCCGAGATCAACTGTGCAAACAGTTGTTTGTAAGTATAAAGTGCATGGAACAGTTGTGTCACTGCCACGATCAGGAAGAAAACACAACCTATCACCTGCTGCTGAGAGAAGATTGGTCAGGATGGTCAAGAGTCAACTGAGAACCACCAAAAAGCAGGTCTGCAATGAATTAGAAGCTGCTGGAACACAGTGTCAGTGTCCACAGTCAAGTGTGTTTTACATCGCCGTGGGCTGAGAGGCTGCCGTGCAAGAAGGAAGCCCTTGCTCCAGAAGCGGCACCTTAAGGCTTGACTGAAGTTTGCTGCTGATCACATGGACAAAGAAAAGGCCTTCTGGAGGAAAGTTCTGTGGTCAGATGAAACAAAAATGGAGCTCTTTGGCCACAATGACCAGAAATATGTTTGGAGGAGAGAAGGTGAGGCCTTTAACCCCAAGAACACCATGCCTACCGTCAAGCATGGTGGTGGTAGTATTATGCTCTGGGCCTGTTTTGCTGCCAATGGAACTGGTGCTTTACAGAAAGTAAATGGAATAATGAAGAAGGAGGATTACCTCCAAATTCTTCAGGAGAACCTAAAATCATCAGCCAGAAGGTTGGGTCTTTGGCGCAGTTGGGTGTTCCAACAGGACAATGACCCCAAACACACATCAAAAGTGGTAAAGGAATCGGGCTAGAATTAAGGTTTTAGAATAGCCTTCCCAAAGTCCTGACTTAAACCCCATTGTGAACAGTGCTGAAGAAACAAGTCCATGTCAGAAAACCAACAAATTTAGCTGAACTGCACCGATTCTGTCAAGAGGAGTGGTCAAAGATTCAACCAGAAGCTTGTGGATGGCTACCAAAAGCGCCTAATTGAGGTGAAAATGGCCAAGAGACATGTCACCAAATATTAGCATTGCTGTATGTATATTTTTGACCCAGCAGATTTGGTCACATTTTCAGTACTCATAATAAATTCATAAAATAACCAAACTTCATGAATGTTTTTTGTGACAAAGAAGTATGTGCTCCAATCACTCTCTCACAGAAAAATATGTTGTAGAAATTATTGGAAACTCTGGACTGCCATGACATACATGTTCTTTACAAGTGTATGTAAACTTTTGACCACAACTGTAGGTTTGTGTGTGTGTGCGTGTGCGTGCGTGTGTGTGTGTTGCACGTCTTAAGAGTTACATTCCTGCTGGATGTAGCTCACAATTCAAATGTATAAACATGTGACTGTGTATATACATATGTGGGTGTGCATATGAGGGCTAGCTTCAACACGGCGTGTTCACTCCGCTTCCTTATTTGGTGTGTGTGTGTGTGTGTGTGAAAACATGGTGTTATAAAACCACCAGGAATTACAGCAATTAATATTTATTCCCTCTAGTTTCTGATATAATACGGTATGATGAAGCTCAATTCGATACTGTGAACATTTAAGCGGCATCTGAAGAACCCCGGGGGCAAGTACACAATGTACTATTTGCCTTTTTGTACTGAGGCCAAACTGCAGAAAGTTGACTGTCAACGATTACTCCTCCGGCAGAAAAGGCATTGTACATATTGCATATTTTGGATATTTACCATTTTTACTTTGAATGAACTGCATGACACTTTCTTGACCCGAACCCACAATGGGTTGGGGAAATGGTATGTTCTCAGAAATGGTACCATCTATTTCTTTAGGAATAAAGGAAAAGGGTGTGTGTGTGTGTGTGTGTCCAGCAGTTTCACACGCCCAATGTCCTCTTGTCCCACCAGATCTACTTCATGTGCGCGACAGAGGTCTGCTCTTCCCATGATGGGCCCTGCGTGGAGGGATGCTTGGGCCAGTGACTTGACTCCACCACTTTGGATCCACCTCCGTCAGCAACAGCACAACAGCACAACAGCTGCCATGAGCTCAGACTCGCTGTGGAAAACCAACACCCCCCCCCCACACACACACACCATGTCTGAGCCAGCCTCCCCAACGGCACTCCCACTGGAAACCCAGGATGGAGTGGCAGTGGTTCAATATGACAGTGGGACAATGATTTAGTAATGAGCGTTTTGAATTATTTAACGCTTGCTGATCCATTTCCGGTTCATTTTTTTTCTCTCCCCCATTTCGTTTTATTAGAAATGGGAAGCAAAGTGAGTGTGTGTCCTGTACATTCTGCAGGGACTCTATAGCAGTAGAGCCAGTAGGTTCACCTAAAAGTACACTTGACTGTAACACTGCTTTTCCTGTTCCTTCAGGCGCCGGGCGTCACTTTCTCCACCAATAAAACTCGACAAAGAAAAACTTGGTGGGTGTATGAGCTTTTTCTCTCTGCTTGCCGCCAGCGAGTTTAATAACGGGAAGTGGTGCAAAAATATGGTTCAAAATATGGTGGTGGGACTGCTTTTCGCTTTCTTACATTTGGTTCTTCAATTGAGGGTTGCTGTGTGATGAAAGATTGCGCACAACAAATTTGACAGTGTATTGAAAATGTGTTTCAGCGGTAGTTTCTGACCCCAATTGTATAGTAGTCTGCAACAGTCCGCTATTCCGGTGTTTTTCATTGAATAATTTCACCACTGGGTGTCATCCAAGCAATAAAAATGCTGACACGCACACAGTATTTTGTTCCATGAGTCACACAGCTGGCTCTAATAATCCATGGCGTCTATAGGCTCGGCTACGATGTACCGTTTTGCAGTTAAATCCCAAATGAAAACCTTTCACTTCGCTCCGTGTTTTCGCAAATGGAACACATCTGACGTCTTAATGTGCCAATCGGTCACTGCGTCTGGCGTCAACCGTTGTTTTAAAAAAGACAATTAGCGAGACATTATGCACCGGTCGCGTGTAATAAGGAAGACAAAACCCAAACCAACCCCCCCCCCTCGGTAAGGCGCTGAGGGACCGCGGGGCCGGCGCGCTGTGAAATGTAAGCACTGCGGCATACTGCAGCGTTTATGCGCCGGCTGCTGCCTGGCCCAGCGTTCAAAGGAAGAGCGGAAAAAGGGAGGAGGGCGCACGACGAGGGGAGGGGAGGGGAGGGGAACGACTACGCCGAGGAGAGGGAGGGGGGGGGAGGGAAGACCATTGCTCTTCTGTAGCTCACACGCCACGAGAACACAGACCGGGAATCGGGGAGAGAGAGAAGAAAAAAAAAAAGAAAAAAAATAGGCGAGAGGGAAAAAGGAGAACACCGCTGAGCTCCGTTGTCTCGTTTTTTTTTTTTTTTCCTTTTTGGGGGCGGTGGTGGTGGGGTGGGGGTGGGGGGGAGAGAGAGAGAGAGAGAGAGAGAAATGATTTGACGCAGAAAATAAGGACTAACATGGCAGCCAAGAGCTCCTGACGAGGATTGACTTTCACTCACCTCCGTCTCTCTGGCGGCAAAAAAAAAAAAAAAAAAGTCTCGCAGAAACACGGGGAGGAACAGCGGACGGGGGAAGACATGTTTAGGGGGGCTTTACGTCTTGAGGTTGCGGTAGGATGTGAAGCCATCTAAGCGGCCCTCCTTGTGTCTAGCGGGGTTCTTCATCGCGATTGTCTGTCAGTCTCTCACGGCGGTCCGCTTGTTATTGTTGATTGGTTTGTTATGATCTGAGAACCCGGAGGCCTTGGGAAGCCGAAGTCGATGCGTGTTCTGCACTCGCACTCGGTGGCTGCGATCTAGCGGGCAGTACGTTGCTGCTCTGGGTAGCTTTTTTTTTTTTGTTGTTGCCGCAATTACAATTTCGTGTCGATAGTCTCCAATCTTCGTCACATTGCATGATTTAAATAGCGCTTTTATTATTTTCGGGTCTGTCCATCCGCTCGGCTGTAGGCCCCGTTGAGAAACATTGGACAAGCGATGAACTGAAGGCTTCGCTGCGACCAGGCTGAGAGAATAACTTGGGGCTGCTTATATAACAGAGACTCCTTCGCTGGCCAACGCACACATAGGTGGCCGGGGTGACCTGACTATATTTTCACATTTTAGACCGAGACAGGGCGACTTAAGGAGAATTTAAATGTTGATGTCGACCGACGTAGCATCCATCATGCTGCCCGTGTCCCGGGGTCTCATGGACCGGGATCGAGAGCTGGAGGCAATGGCCGCGGGAGTGCACCCCAACTCGAGCGGTGCCGCCGGAGCGGTCCGGGGGATGAAACGAGGGGACCCCGAGCCCGATGCGCAGACGACGGCCGCTCTGGTCGACTCGACCGGGGCGGAGTGCAAGCGTCCCCGCATGGACGGCATCGCGGAGGTGGGTCAGGTGAGCAAAACTGCATCCAGAGCAAAACGTGTTAAGCATGGCGCTTTGATCTGTGGTGTGCGTGTGTGTGTGTGTGTGTGACGAAGATGGGGGGGGGGTCTTGTTTTGCAATGCGTTGGTATTCAAGAAGACGACACTCAAATCCGTAGTTTCAATGAACGCTCGGGCTGATTATGCGACCTTCCTTGCGTGTGGATGTGTTCATGGCTCTACTTCATTAGCCCGATGGGGCGGCCGGGAGAGAGAGAGACCATAATGCGGGTTGACTCGTGATCGCCGCCTCGGCGCCGGGCGATGTCTCGTCGTGTTTTCTGCCCATTCGATAGAAAACATGACAGCAGCAACGTAACACTGGCGATGAATGCGAAGCTCCAACGTGCAAAGCGTGTTGGTTGTAAAGTGCGCCGATAAACGCATTGTCGTGTGTGGACACGCGGATTGGAAACACTGCAGTGAGCCGTAGGTCGTCGTCCTCTTCTAGAATCAGAGGAATTCTGGGGGGTTTTCGCTATTTTGTTTTTCGGACCATTTCTGACCAATCAACAGCCGGCTGGCGTCCACGTGCCCAGCGGACGTTATCACATTAAGATCTGGTCTTCCAGAGCCAATCAAACACATGGTTGCACGGCCTTCAGAGGCCGAGGAGGTCTGTTTTATTTTCAAAGTTTTCGAGTAGGCGAGGGTAAAATAACATCTTGCATGTTGTAGAATGTAAATTATGGCAATGGAGCATTTACATCCAGTTTAAAGTGTCTGGAGGTTCATGTTATGCTTTTGTGGACGTGTTACACTGTGGTCTGCCTATATGGTGTGTTTTGGGAATCTTCTAGGGATTTGTATTGCAAATGGAAACAAACATGGTCTTTATTGTGCTAAGAGGCCTTCTGCTTTAATCATG
Source organism: Coryphaenoides rupestris (assembly GCA_002895965.2). Classification (NCBI taxonomy): domain Eukaryota; kingdom Metazoa; phylum Chordata; class Actinopteri; order Gadiformes; family Macrouridae; genus Coryphaenoides; species Coryphaenoides rupestris. The sequence continues at coordinate 75,004 of PIJE02001193.1, read as the reverse complement.
TGAACACCATTTGTCTTCAAATGGAGATTGCTGTTGGTGTTTGACTCGGAGTGATCTTAGAAGGGGCGACGACGTAAACAAAACCCCCCTCACCTTTTATGATGTGCTACCTCATATAGTATTGAACATTATTTCAAGCCCCAAACTGCTGCTTTAGTTTACGTGGTCTCAATGGAATATACGTTTGGCAAATGCCTTTTCCCATTTTCACTTTTTGTGTCAACAAGAATCGATTAACCCCTTTAGTGAGCTTCAAATGCTCCATCATTTCGTAAATGCAGTGGGCATGGAAATACTCGAGTTGTGATGTTACTTTGCTGCAGGTTTAAGAGTGCCATGGGAAGAGAGAGAGGGAGAGAGAGAGGGAGAGCTATCTCTCCGTCATCGTAAGCGGAGGTAATGGAGATGGAGTGGCCTGTTTGCTGCTCTCCTGTACTGGGAGAACTAATGGCCTGCTATACTCTGAATCTGCTGCCGTAAGGGGTGGCTGAGAGACAGGCTTCAGAGCCTAATGCACTTGGACATGGGAAAGTGTGTGTGTGTGTGTGTGTGCCAGCCAGCCAGCCAGACTGATGCAGAGATCAATAACATCAGCACCACCCTAAAAAGTATTGACCATCAGATGGACGGAACATCCGGAAATGAGCAGGGGGGGGTTGACCCCCACCACCCCCCTTCCCCCTCTCAGTGAGAGCAGGAACAGATTTTCCCTATCAGTGGCAGTAAAGAGGCTTTGTTTAGGACTAAAGGGATCACAGCTCGGAGGGACGGGGGCATTAGAATCGCCTTGATCCCCCAGAGCCTTATCTAAGGAAGAGGATTAATGCAATATGTATGTGCACACATACACACACACAGATATTCCGATATTATTCGCTATTAATGGAGAGTAGATCATTTTTGAATCAGAATTTTCATTTTCACTGAAAAAAAACATCATGTGATGTTCTCTTATATCTGGAGAAAAAAAGCATAACAGCATAGCAGCATGACATAATGGTGTTATGAATTGACATTTACCCATATAAAGCTCCTGCAATGTGGATATTGCATTTGGCCTTGTGATAATATTTTGATTAATTGTTCAGCCCATCACACACACATCCACGCACGCTCATGTGCACGCGCTCCCTCTGACGATGATGAAGAAGCCGCCATGCTAGTGGTGTATATAATGTAGTGACACATTTATCTTCCCCCTCACCCAGTGACCCCATTAATAACCCAGCAGTAAATTAGGTTGAGTGACACAAACCCTAATAAATGCACCCTGGAACCCAGCGCAGTGGTGCTGGTGCCGGCTTCCTCGAGGGTGGCTGAATAATGGAAGGGTAGCGGTGAACACCATATATATATTTATATTGACCACACATAAAAACCCTCTCTTAAACCCTTCCTCTTGGTATCGGATGCGGTCGGACCGTATTTTTTTTGCTGACCGTGCAGGTGACCTTTGAACTGTGCCTGAGGCCAGTGCGTTGGGCAGAGGCACTACTAATGAGCAATCATTAACACCGCGCCGCGGCCCAATAATGACGTCCCTCTGGGGTCACGTGACCAAAGCCACTGGCATGTTCCCCGCCCCCCACAGCTCCAGAGGTTATGATTCAGTGGAGCGCTTGTGGGGGAGGGGATCTCTCTACCGTAGGAAATGAAATGCTCTTTTTTTTTTTTTCTTATGCTTTCAGCAGATGAGGAATACGTTAAGCCACGTTCTGGTATGTTCCACATTACGTCAATGCCACACATAAATAAATTGCTGAAAAAACCCCAAAACGATAGCCCAGCCACTACAACAATGTAACGAGTTTATTACTGCTTAAAGGAATTGACTATACACATCCATACACTAAACATACATGTGTTCTTTCTGGATCTTTCTAAGCCATTACTGCAATTACAATAAGTGTCAAGTGGAGCTTTTCCTCCGAAAGAAGAGGCCACAGCTTTGATCGAAGCAATGAAACAAAACAATGTATTGTTATCCGTCTCCTTTTTAAATTCCTGCACTTAACTCTGAAAGCTTAGTGGAGGTATTTTCTCTCTGTGTCTCACTGAAAAGGGAATTCATAGCAATACACACACACACACACACACACACACACACACGCTGAGTGTCTCAGTTGCGAGTCCTATGCTTTCAGCTCTAATTTCCGCCCCGCGTGCTGAGCAGCTGCGGAGAAGCCCGGGCCTCCTCACCTAATACGGTCCTGCCTGCCTGCCTTCCCGGACAAATGACTCGACCGGGACGTTTATGTAGATGAGAACGCGCACCCCTCACCGACCCACCACAACCACCCGCCCCCTGCTACACCGCAATCCCTTCTCTCTCTCCCTCTCTCCCTCCCTCCCTCCCTCCCACCCCCAACCCCCCAACCCCCATCACTTTCATCCCCACGTCAGCAATGACATAAAATCGAAGGCACAGGCACGGAGGAAAAAAAGGCAAATTGCTGTGTCGTGAATGTTTACTCCTTTCCTTGTTTATTTGAATGCTGCGTTCTGCTGCTGTTTGAAAGAACAGTGTGTTGACGGTGGAGACTTTAGGTTGGGGTGAAGTAAGAGCGCCCTGCCCAGCCTGTTAACAAACAAACAAATAAGTCTGTCAGACAGTCTTGAGCACTGTGAGTGAGGTCGGTGTGTTTTCCCTCTCGCGACCCCAACATTCTGTTCTGCTGTTGTTGCAAATAAAAATGGTCTGGGACACAGCGGCCCCGTTTTTATACCCGCGGTGATAAGGTTTAGTCTTTTTCCTGCCGTCTCTCTCTCTCTTTTGACATCGCGGCGGGCGGCCCTTGAGGAAAGATGAAAGTGCCGGGCAGGTTTACCGTGGAAGATCGGGGGGTGGCGGGGCCCGTGAAGTGTATGGAGAGTAAATACTCTTGAGCGGCAGTAGCTGACTGGGTCGCGGTTTAGCACTCGAGTGCTTGTTGGATGAATTGGATTCACATCCTCTGGTGTGTGGCGTGCAGCCGTCTCCCTGCGCCAGCGCAGTTCACCGGAAGAGGTCCTCTTTTGGAGGACGTGTATATTCACATTTATCGGCATTATGGTGTCATAGGGGTTACAAGCCCCGACCCCCCCCTGGCCCTTGAAAGGGCAGGGAAACCCAGAAAGGAACAAATCCCAATGTCAATACACCACAGAGGAGAGAAAAACCACTTTTGTGAAGAAGAAATGAGACTACTCTTTATTATTATAATTTTGTTAAACAAAGGAGATTTTCCGTGCTAAAACACCCACACTGTGGTTTTTGGAGGTGTGTTTTTTTAACTTCTGCACTTACGCACTCCAGTACGCCCACCACATACGCAACCACAGACACAGACACACACACAACACACAACAACCACACACACACACCTGCGGATGTACAGAAACAGATGATGGTGTGCTTTTTGTGTGTGTGTGTTTCTCGTCCATCGAGCCCTATCCCGTTTGTCTCCCCCCAGAGCCAGTTTCTCTGCTCTCCCCCCCCCCCCAAACACCACCATCTGCTGACTTCAAGTCATCTTGTTACTTTCTCTTGATTGCTTCCTCTGTCTCCCCCCTGCAGTTAATTCTGTCCACGTCTCCCCCCCTTCCCCTCGCCTCCCCTCGCCAATAATAGATTATACCTGATTCACCGCCTGAACTGGTGGGTAAAATAATACAACTTGGATTAATCATAGTCAGAAAAGTGTGACTTGGTTTTTTCAACCAATCACAGAAAAGGAACATTTATCCGCCCAGCTATCAATCCAGCCAATCAGCTGAAATCACCTTTGAACAGACCATGTGGCTTGGTAGGGCCATACCCATGCATGTCACAAGAGACCCCACCCCCCTCCCTCCTATGCATAATGTTATATATGTGTTGCGTGAGCATAAATCTCCACCCCCAGGGCTCTCTCTGACTCTGCCTCTCTCTCCCTGCCTCTCCCCCCTCCCCCCTCCCCCACCCCCTGCTCCTTAAGGAAGCCGAGCGCATGACTCTGCTCATGTGTGAGTCATTGTCTCCACTCCCCTCCGCCTCCTGACTACTTTTTGACCCGTTTTTTTTTTTTGTTGGACTTCTGTTTGTCCAAGCCATGGTGCCGCAGTCCCCCGGCCCACTCAGAAGTCTGTTTCTCTCCTTTTCTTTTTTAGTGATTCTTCTTTTTTTAACACCACCGCAAACCCCTTACTGCTTCAGTATTTTGGTCAAATTGAATTATCATTTTAGTTGGAAACCGTCATTCGGGACACGGTGTACCTTCAGCTGCATTGCACTCAAGAGTTGGCCTGTGCGGTTAAATAGGAGCGATGCGTTATTCATGTTAGCCTAACCTCTGAAAGGGGATTCATATTTTATTGCTTCCCCCTCCTTAAAGCGGCCGTTGGAAGGTTTTTATTTATTTATTTGAGTCTTACGTAAACCTTCTTTTCTTAAACCTGGGTTCGTCTTCACGGCGCTGGTGTATTAAACACGGTGGCCTGTGGGGATGGGAGGTAGATGGCTACAGTCGCAATCAGGGAGAATGTGATGTGCGCGCGGCTAAGTGTTCCCCCCGGGGACACGGCAGACCAGGGACATTGGTTCCAGATGAAAGGCGGATAAGACGGGACAGGGGTGGGTGGGGAGGGGGTTGAGTTGTTATTCATAGAGATACGAAGCCAGAGACGGGCCACAATGTTTTGTCCACAGCCACCGCGCATGCTAATGGTCGATTTTAATGGACCACATTAGCATTAATGCCGGTCTAAAGTTTGTTATGAATCTTGAGTACACTGCGATAATACAATACAATCCGAATGCATAATGTTACTACTACAACTGCCTGTTTTCTGTATTCTTCTGTGTGCTCGTGCGGCATCACGTGGCCAGACAATGGGACGGCACTGACTGGAAGGGGATCAGAAGCGGCTGGATGGCTGAATTAATTTGATTAGGATTCGGTTTATAACGCAAGGCTTGACAAGAACAACTAGGCGCTACACACACACACACACACACACACACACACACACACACACACACACACACACACACACACACACACACACACATGAAGAGTGAGAGATTTGAAAGCGAGAGTGAGCAAAAAGTGTTTGAATGTGCATGTCTGTGTACTCCTGTAGCGGGTGGATTTGGTTTGAGGGAAAGCTAAATGTATTGTACTTCTGATAGGTAAGTGCCTGTGCTTGGTTTGCATAAACAAATTAACTGCATTATTTATAATAACACGCTGTCTCCCTCTTTTACAGGAACAATGAACCTTGACCCTTGGGTTACCATTGCTACCCCACTCACAGTCAGGTAAGATTGATTTAATTTACATTTCTATAGTATATATATCATTCTTAAAAATTAGTCTTTTCCTGATAAATATGCATATTATGTAACCAGTAATCTTCAGAAGTGCATCTGATGGATGTGAGCCACAAGGTGGGGATTTAGTTAATGTTTTCATGTGCAGAAAGAGACACGATTCCAGAGCACTGGAGCCACTCCCTCTTCTCTTTGTTTATACCTTCATGTCGCCTGCTGGTCTTAGTTTTGCATAGTATCCGGGTATATTAGCCTGCTGGTGTTAGCCTGCAGATGTTAGCCTTGCATAGTATACTAATATAATTAGCCTGGTGTTGTTAGCCTGGTGATGTTAGCCTTGCATAATATCCTGCTGTTGTTAGGCTTGCATAGTCTCCTGCTGGTGTTCGCCTGCTAATGTTAGCATTGCATAGTATTCTGGTGGTGTTGGCCTGCAGATGTTAGCATTGCATAGTATCCTGGTGATGTTAACCTGATAATGTAGCCTGCTGATGTTGGCCTTGCATAGATCCTGGTGGTGTTAGCCCTGCATAGGTTCCTGGTGACAATTAACCTGGTGGTCTTAGCCTGGTGATAGTAAACCGAGTGAATCTTAGCCTTGCATGGCATTATCCAGCTAATATTAGCCTGGTGATATAGCCTTTTGTATATATTAGCCTTCCCCTATATTAGCCATGTGCATATTAGCCTGGTGTTATCACGAGTGCTCAGTTTGTGTGGTTAATTCCCGAGATCATCCTCCATTCAGCCACTCATCCCCTCCAGCTCTGACCATAATCCCCCCCCCCCCCCCACACACACCCACCTCCTTCCCCGCCCCTCTTATTTAACACAGTAGCATTATTCAACATCCTCCCAGCACGGTGTGGAACTGCCCCTTAGTGTGTTTTTATCACTGTGTGTGTGATTCACCTCCGAAGCATTTCATTGGTGGACTACAGAAGGGTACCGTCCCATGTTGAAAGTGGACGGGGAGAAGAGGTTCCACAACCTTTTGTTCCCCGCTCCGCGTCTCTGCGGGTGGGAGTCGGGACATTTGCTCTCATAAACGACAAGACGCTGGGAATGGGAATGTGTGTTAATTGAATGATCCAGTGAGAAGGGCTGTGTGTGTGTGTGTGTGTGTGTGTGTGTGTGTGTTCACGCCGCGCTCAGAGGAGTGACTGTAGACACGGCCAGCAGGTTGCCGGGGAGGTGTGATGCGGTGAGCGGGGAGGAAGCACAGTGTGTTTTTTTTTTTGTTTTTTTTTACTGTATTGATCAGGACCAGTGGTGTGTCGCAACACCGATGTGCTAAACTGTTGACGGCAGTCGGGAGAGAGAGAGAGAGAGGAGAGGAGAGAGAGAGAGAGAGAGAGAGAGAGAGAGAGAGAGGAGAGAGAGGAGAGAGAGAGAGAGAGAGAGAGAGAGAGAGAGAGAGAGAGAGAGAGAGAGAGAGAGAGAGAGAGAGGAGAGAGAGAGAGAGAGAGAGAGAGAGAGAGAGAGAGAGCTCTCCCAGTGGTGCCAGAAGCCCCAGTTACCTCACCTACATGTAGGAAGGGAGGGAACAGAAGAGAGAATGAGAGAGAGAGAGACCTAGAGGGAGAAAATAGAGGTTTGCAGGTGTGACGGGGGCAGGAGGAGGGGGAGTGGGAGGAGAAGTAGGAGGGGGGAAAAGCGTCTATCTGGGCGAGGGAGTGTAGACTAGAGAGAGAGGAGAAGTGACACGGGAGATGGAGAGAGAGGGAGGGAGAGCGAGAGAGGGATGAGCAGGAAAAGGCGCAGCAGCACAACAGAAGGCTGAGAGAGAGAGAGAGGCAGAGAAAGAGAGGCAGAGAGAAAGAGAGAGAGGGTAGGAGAGCAAGAGGGGGAGAGCCGGAGAACAGCAAGCTAGCAGGCAGAGTGACGGGGACAGGAGCCAGCTGGGGAGGAGGAGGAGGAGGGGAGCCGGAGGAGGAGGAGGAGGAGGAGGAGGAGAGTTAGTGGATCGGCTAGGCCAGGCGGGCGAGGGAGGGAGTGAGCGAGGGAGGGAGGAGAGAGGGAGATTTTGAATCTGGGAGACACGCAGACGGGAGCGAGGGAGCCGGAGAGCTAGCACGGGCTCCGAGACAGAGAGAGTGCTCGGGAGAGAGAGAGAGGGAGGGAGGGTGGGAGGGAGAGAGGGAGGGAACGAGTGTGAGAGGAGGTGAGAGAGAGAGTGAAAGGGAGCGAAGACGCCGCTGCTGTTTGGAGTGTATTCACACAGAATACCATGATGGGGCTGTACTACCCCTCCGTGCTGTCGGTGAGTGTTGCCTCCCTTATTCCTCTTCCTCTCCAGCGCTGCGCTAGCTGTTGTCTCCCTGCGTCGTCACTGTGTGTTCTTAATGGAGTGCTGGCCTGTACAGTAAAGCGCATCAAAGCAGTCAGTCAGTCAGTCAGTCAGTCAGTCAGTCAGTCAGTCAGTGAGCATGCAAGGCTAATTAAACACTGACAGATGAGGGACTTTACTTGACCCCCTTGTTGTTGACGAATGGTACAGTGTCTGTCTCCCTTCTGGACTCTCATTATGTCTGTTAAGTGTCCTGTTGCGACAACAACAACAACAACAACAACAACAGCAACAAGAAAACCAGTCATTTTCAGTCAGTGTTGTTTAGGAAATTAGCTGACAGGGTTGTTTTTCTGGTTGTTGCTGGTTCGACACCGCTACAAAATAAGAGGAAGGGGGGGGCTGTCATTTTTTATATGTACCGCGGCAAAATTAAGAACGTGGTACATATACCGGGTGCTGGTCACTGCATGTAGGCCTAGCACTACGATTCGTACGATTCCCCACGTCGGGTGCCATCGGCGTGACGTCTGCCGGCCGGCCGGCCCGGGACGATCATCGCACGCCATCCCTGCGCTGGAGCGAAGATAAGGCTCAGAGATGTATTATGCATACGTGGTATGGTTGCCGTCGGAGGGGCTTTTAAGGGGCATATGCGCCTGTATATATATATATGTGTGTGTGTGTCCTTTTAAATGGTCAGGCAGGGCATTTACGGTAGGAAAGGGATGGCTTGGGGGGCGGAGGAGGAGAGTTTTTGAAGGGAGCGATCTTTTATTGCCCCGTGCAGCTGTCCCCCACGCATCATTCAGCCCAGTGAGTGACGGAGACAGGTGTCCACATGGCTAACACTCCTCTCTCTGTTCCTGCCTCCCCCTTTCTGTCTGGCTGCTTTACTTTGTGCATTCCCTTTTTTTTACGTTTTATTTTACACACACACACACACACACACACACACACACACACACACACACACACACACACACACACACACAACAGACACACACACACACACACACACACACACACACACACACACACACACACACATCTCTCTCAAAGCTTATTTAAATGAGAGGCTTATTTAAAGGACTCCTATTATACCACCATTAATGCCGGTCTAAAGTTTGTTATGAATCTTGAGTACACTGCGATAATACAATACAATCCGAATGCATAATGTTACTACTACAACTGCCTGTTTTCTGTATTCTTCTGTGTGCTCGTGCGGCATCACGTGGCCAGACAATGGGACGGCACTGACTGGAAGGGGATCAGAAGCGGCTGGATGGCTGAATTAATTTGATTAGGATTCGGTTTATAACGCAAGGCTTGACAAGAACAATACACACACACACACACCACAACACACACCACACACAACACACACACACACACACACACACACACACACACACACACACACACACACACACACACGGCATGGCCAGCCACGCTAGCTAATGATGACGCATAGAAATGATGAAGTGAGATGAAGAGTGAGAGATTTGAAAGCGAGAGTGAGCAAAAAGTGTTTGAATGTGCATGTCTGTGTACTCCTGTAGCGGGTGGATTTGGTTTGAGGGAAAGCTAAATGTATTGTACTTCTGATAGGTAAGTGCCTGTGCTTGGTTTTGCATAAACAAATTAACTGCATTATTTATAATAACACCTGTCTCCTCTTTTACAGAACAATGAACCCTTGACCCTTGGTTACCATGGCTACCCCACTCACAGTCAGGTAAGATTGATTTAATTTACATTTATATATATATATCTTATCTTAAAAATAGTCTTTTCCCGATAAATATTGCATATTATGTAACCAGTAATCTTCAGAATGTGCATCTGATGGATGTGAGCCACAAGGTGGGGATGTTAGTTAATGTTTTCATGTGCAGAAAGAGACACGATTCCAGAGCACTGGAGCCACTCCCTCTTCTCTTTGTTTATACCTTCATGTCGCCTGCTGGTCTTAGTTTTGCATAGTATCCGGGTAATATTAGCCTGCTGGTGTTAGCCTGCAGATGTTAGCCTTGCATAGTATACTAATAATATTAGCCTGGTGTTGTTAGCCTGGTGATGTTAGCCTTGCATAATATCCTGCTGTTGTTAGGCTTGCATAGTCTCCTGCTGGTGTTCGCCTGCTAATGTTAGCATTGCATAGTATTCTGGTGGTGTTGGCCTGCAGATGTTAGCATTGCATAGTATCCTGGTGATGTTAACCTGATAATGTTAGCCTGCTGATGTTGGCCTTGCATAGTATCCTGGTGGTGTTAGCCCTGCATAGTGTCCTGGTGACAATTAACCTGGTGGTCTTAGCCTGGTGATAGTAACCGAGTGATCTTAGCCTTGCATGGCATTATCCAGCTAATATTAGCCTGGTGATATTAGCCTTTTGTATATATTAGCCTTCCCCTATATTAGCCATGTGATATTAGCCTGGTGTTATCACGAGTGCTCAGTTTGTGTGGTTAATCCCGAGATCATCCTCCATTCAGCCACTCATCCCCTCCAGCTCTGACCATAATCCCCCCCCCCCCCCACACACACACCCCCTCCCTTCCCCCGCCCCTCTTATTTAACGCAGTGCATTATTCAACATCCTCCCAGCACGGTGTGGAACTGCCCCTTGGTGTGTTTTATCACTGTGTGTGTGATTCACCCCGAAGCATTTCATTGGTGGACTACAGAAGGGTACCGTCCCATGTTGAAAGTGGACGGGGAGAAGAGGTTCCACAACCTTTTGTTCCCCGTTCCGCGTCTCTGCGGGTGGGAGTCGGGACATTTGCTCTCATAAACGACAAGACGCTGGGAATGGGAATGTGTGTTAATTGAATGATCCAGTGAGAAGGGCTGTGTGTGTGTGTGTGTGTGTGTGTGTGTGTGTGTGTGTGTGTGTGTGTGTGTGTGTGTGTGTGTGTGTGTGTGTGTGTGTGTTCACGCCGCGCTCAGAGGAGTGACTGTAGACACGGCCAGCAGGTTGCCGGGGAGGTGTGATGCGGTGAGCGGGGAGGAAGCACAGTGTGTTTTTTTTTTTGTTTTTTTTTACTGTATTGATCAGGACCAGTGGTGTGTCGCAACACCGATGTGATAGACAGTTGAGCGCAGGAGAGAGAGAGAGAGAGAGAGAGAGAGAGAGAGAGAGAGAGAGAGAGAGAGAGAGAGAGAGAGAGAGAGAGAGAGAGAGAGAGAGAGAGAGAGAGAGAGAGAGAGAGAGAGAGAGAGAGAGAGAGAGACGAGAGAGAGAGAGAGAGAGAGAGAGAGAGAGAAAGACTAGAGAGAGAGCCCCAGTTACCTCACCTACATGTAGGAAGGGAGGGAACAGAAGAGAGAATGAGAGAGAGAGAGACCTAGAGGGAGAAAATAGAGGTTTGCAGGTGTGACGGGGGCAGGAGGAGGGGGAGTGGGAGGAGAAGTAGGAGGGGGAAAAGCGTCTATCTGGGCGAGGAGTGTAGACTAGAGAGAGAGAGAGAGAGAGGAGAAGTGACACGGGAGATGGAGAGAGAGGGAGGAGAGCGAGAGAGGGATGAGCAGGAAAAGGCGCAGCAGCACAACAGAAGGCTGAGAGGAGAGAGAGGCAGAGAAAGAGAGGCAGAGAGAAAGAGAGAGAGGGTAGGAGAGCAAGAGGGGGAGAGCCGGAGAACAGCAAGCTAGCAGGCAGAGTGACGGGGACAGGAGCCAGCTGGGGAGGAGGAGGAGGATGGGAGCCGGAGGAGGAGGAGGAGGAGGAGGAGGAGAGTTAGTGGATCGGCTAGGCCAGGCGGGCGAGGGAGGGAGTGAGCGAGGGAGGGGAGGAGAGAGGGAGATTTTGAATCTGGGAGACACGCAGACGGGAGCGAGGGAGCCGGAGAGCTAGCACGGGCTCCGAGACAGAGAGAGTGCTCGGGAGAGAGAGAGAGGGAGGGAGGGTGGGAGGGAAGTAGGGAGGGAACGAGTGTGAGAGGAGGTGAGAGAGAGAGTGAAAGGGAGCGAAGACGCCGCTGCTGTTTGGAGTGTATTCACACAGAATACCATGATGGGGCTGTACTACCCCTCCGTGCTGTCGGTGAGTGTTGCCTCCCCTTATTCCTCTTCCTTCTCCAGCGCTGCGCTAGCTGTTGTCTCCTGCGTCGTCACTGTGTGTTCTTAATGGAGTGCTGGGCTGTACAGTAAGCGCATCAAAGCAGTCAGCGCGAGTCAGTCAGTCAGTCAGTCAGTCAGTCAGTCAGTGAGCATGCAAGGCTAATTAAACACTGACAGATGAGGGACTTTACTTGACCCCCTTGTTGTTGACGAATGGTACAGTGTCTGTCTTCCCTTCTGGACTCTCATTATGTCTGTTAAGTGTCCTGTTGCGACAACAACAACAACACAACAACAAACAGCAACAAGAAAAATTTCAGTCAGTGTTGTTTAGGAAATTAGCTGACAGGGTTGTTTTTCTGGTGTTGCTGGTTCGACACCGCTACAAAAATAAGAGGAAGGGGGGGGCTGTCATTTTTTATATGTACCGCGGCAAAATTAAGAACGTGGTACATATAACCGGGTGCTGGTCACTGCCATGTAGGCCTAGCGCACGATTCGTACGATTCCCCACGTCGGGTGCCATCGCGTGAGTCTGCCGGCCGGCCGGCCCGGGACGATCATCGCACGCCATCCCTTGCGCTGGAGCGAAGATAAGGCTCAGAGATGTATTATGCATACGTGGTATGGTTGCCGTCGGAGGGGCTTTTAAGGGGCATATGCGCCTGTTAATATATATAATATGTGTTGTGTCCTTTTAAATGGTCAGGCAGGCATTTACGTAGGAAAGGGATGGCGTTGGGGGCGGAGGAGGAGAGTTTTTGAAGGGAGCGATCTTTTATTGCCCCGTGCAGCTGTCCCCCAGCATCATTTCAGCCCAGGTAGTGACGGAGACAGGTGCCACATGGCTAACACTCCTCTCTCTGTCCTGCCTCCCCCTTTCTGTTGGCTGCTTTACTTTGTGCATTCTCTTTTTTTTACGTTTTATTTTACACACACACACACACACACACACACACACACACACACACACACACACACGCACACACACACACACACACACGGGCACAGACACACACGTGTGTTCACACAAAGCATGTGTGCGTGTTTCAATTCAACACGAGTCAGCCAGTGATCCTTATATTTTATACTGCAAGAGAGTGAGAGAGTGCGAGAGAGTTCAAACGGATGCCCGATCGACAGTTGCACTTTGGAATCCTGCTCTCCTTACTGTTGACCCCTTTCCCCCCCCCCCTCCTCTCTCTCTCTCTTTCTCTCTCTCTCTCTCTTCCCCCCCCCCCTCCCTGGGGCCCTGACAGCTGTTATCTCAATGTTTTCCTTTAAGAGCCCTTGGACGAGGGGGATGGTAGAGAGGTATTTAGAGAAAGAGGGAAAAGAGAGAGAAACAGAATGGAAATTGATTTTTTTTAAGGTGATGGGTGACCCTCATTAAGGGGTAAAAAGCCACAGATGTGGTTAGAAGCTTTTATGTGGAGATGGACAGATAGTGAGACACATGGGTCAGAATAAATGGATAGACTGAGTGATACGGGGCAGGAGTTAGATGGTGTGTGTGTGTGTGTGGTGTGTGTGTGTGTGTGTGTGTGTTGTGTGTGTGTGTGTGTGGTGTGTGTGTGTGTGTGTTGTGTGTGTGTGTGTGTGTGTGTGTGTGTGTGTGTGTTGTGTGTGTGTGTGTGTGTGTGAGAGAGATGGATCAGGGGTATAGCTCGGAGAGATGCCGTGCCAGAACCTGGGAGAAGTGTCAATATTGTGGGTCAGCTTCCGAGGGCCGGTTTCACTAGTGAGGCAATTTCGGAGAGTAGCGCTGACTCTGCACTTGGTGCGTTTTTCCGAGTGTGTTTCTGAGTGTGCACGTCTTGGGTGCGAGCATTAAAAGTTTGTTTTATGACTTTGTAGGGAAGTGGAATTTCTGAGGCAAGCGTCGGCACTAAGTATGGTTGTGATTTATGTGCCTTTATAGCGTACTTTTTGGTAATACATTTTTGGCTTGGGGAGGGGGAGGGGGAGGTGGGGGCAGGAGAGAGAGTAAAGTGAAAAGTGAAAAAGACTGAAATATTTGCAGAGCCCCACCTAAGCGTGTGCCTTGCGGCCTGGGAGACACGCCTACCTGCTAGTGCAGCACATAGACACAGGCGCACTAAACACACGCACGCACACACACACACACACACACACACACAGGTACACACCTCAAGTGTTCTCGAGGATCTGCTCTTATCAGGCTGAACCTTGATATTCTCTCCGCCCGGCTCGCAATTGATCTTTGTTCCGTTGACAACTTTGGCTGTCAAATTCTACCCAGCCCCGCCGAGCCTCGCCGTTACCACGGCAACCCCCGCCGGGGCAGTCCATCGAGAAAAGGTTGCAGCGCGCGGATTCGCTGCATTTTTACAAGGCTGCCGAGGTGAATGCTGGCAGTGCCGAGCGTTTTACACCGAGAAGCTAAAAATAATATTGTCACTCTCTAGAACGTACTACCCCAATCCCACCCTGCCACCCCCCCTCCAACAAAATAAAAAAGCCTCTCGCAGAAATGGCTTTCATTACGTGCGGGCGGTTTCACCTCCTCGACCGCCATTTGCATGGCTAAGTGCTCCGGCATCGCTGGGACTGAACACTGAACATTACCTGCTCCCATAATGGAGGCCCGCTTGTCTGGGGGTGTTGTCATCGTGGTCGCCGTCGACATCCACAGCGCTCGCTAATGCGGCTACTTTCTAGTCTTTCATTTATTTATTTGCTTATTTATTTTTACACGCTGTGTTGTCTCGTCCCATCGACATCCTTTGGCTCCAAACAAAAGGCGGACGGGCCTGGTCCTGCTGGTCCTTGTGGCCTGCGTTGTGTGTGTGTGTGTTGTGTTGTGTAAACAGCCACTGCTTCTCTGTGTGTTCACCTGCACGCATGGCAGATGTGCAGCCTTTAATATGAGAGAAAGAGAGACATACAGAGACTGGGGGGGAGAGAGAGAGATATTGGAGGAGAGATGATGGCGGACATCTTTGTTTGTGTCGTGTGCACTTTTTTTTCCTTTTTTAATTAAAACCCCCCGCGCTGCATCCTTCATTCTGGTAGGAGAGCTGACAGGAAAAGTCATTGCTCTGTGTGTGTGCGTGTGCGTGTCACACCTTTTATTTATTTGTGTGTGTGTGTGTGTGTGTGTGTGTGTGTGTGTGTGTGTGTGTGTGTGTGTGTGTGTGTGTGTGTGTGTGTGGTGTGTGTGGTGTGTGTGTGTGTGTGTGTGTGTGTGGTGTGTGTGTGTGTGTGTGTTGTGTGTAAGCACAATGTGTTACAGGAAGAGATGGTATGTGTGTGTGTGTGTGTGGGGGGGGGGGGATTGTGCTGCAAACCCTACAAGGTACTGGACGGGGGCAGTGTGTGTGGGTGGGGGGGGGGGGGTGTCTGTTGATCGGGCAGACCATGTTACCCTATAGCAGGAGATTGACTAGCGCTAGGTAGACATAGCTTGAGTGGCTGCAACTACCGCGGCCTCGTGGTACAAGGCAGCATTTTTGATTGACGTGGGGGGGGGGGGGCGGGGCTGATTCCCGGGGGTCCCGTCTGGTTTTTGTTGGAGCGTATGAAACAGAGCAGAGAGAGAGAGAGAGAGGGGGGGGGGAGAGAGGAGAGGCAGGAGGAGTGATGGAGGAGGCGGGGAATGACGGAGGAGCACGGGGGCGGATGGAGCGAGCATAAAACACTTCAGTAAGGGGGAGGTGGGGTGGGGGTGGGGGGGGGGTGTCTCCTGGTTGTTTGTTGTGCCACATCGTAAACATTCCCCCCAGCTGTTGACGGCAGTGCCAACAGACCTGGCGGCCATGACACGGTGTGAAGCGGTCTGCTCTCTTTCTCTTTCTCTTTCTCTCTTTCTTTCTCTCTTTCGCTCTTTCTCTGTCTTTCTCCCCCCCCCCCCCCCCCCCCCCCCAAGTCACTTTTACTTATTGGGCCGAGACGACCAGAGCACAGCTTCGCAGTATGAATCACATTTTCCATTGTGGAGTCTGCAGAATGAGGCTACAGACCAATGGCTTTAAGCCCCGGATAGTAAAGATCCTGAGAAGGCATTCTTCATGTGAAATGACCTGCTGTTGGCCTAGTTAGCGCTCGTAGCATTCTCTCTTCTCCTTTCTCCTTCCTCCCTCCCCCCCCCCCCCCCCCCCCCCTTAGCACTCTCTGTAGCATAGTGACACTGCAGCACAGAAAGCGTTGTATGTGTGCACGCCACTTCAGACGCAGCCTCTGCTGCTAACTGACCCGAGATTAAGCTAGCTAGCGCTGCCGCTCTGACTCACTGTAGCAGCGGTGTGTGTGTGTGTGTGTGTGTGTGTGTGTGGTGTGTGTGTGTGTGTGTGTGTGTGTGTGTGTGTGTGTGTGTGTGTGTGTGTGTGTGTGTGTGTGTGTGTGTGTGTGTGTGTGTGTGTGTGTGTGTGTGTGCGCGCTCCACGCAAGTGCTTACACAATCCCCCTCCCCCACCCCCCTAATGTGTGCACGTGGTGGAGCCTCTGCACCAAAACACGCCTAGTCCAGGCACAGCCACGCACACACACACACCACACCACACACACGACAACAACGCGTATTTTAGATTGTCGAGATTCAGCGGAGGCATGAATCACGCACATCAACATGACGCCTTGGCAACACAAGCAGTAACGCAGCGAGGCTTTTCCCTGTTCTCCGAGGACTGCCCTCGCTCCCGCAGTCTCCCAAACCCCCCCTCCCCCCCCCCCCCGTCTCCGCCTCTTCAGGACTGAGAGGCGGGTGGAGAGGCAGCAGCAGCAGCAGCAAGCAGCAGCAGCAGCAGCAGCAGCAGCACGCAGGCGTTCTCTCTCTATTTGCGGAGATGGGAGCTGCTGTGTGAAGGGGTGCACCACAACACTCGGGCACTGGGCCGTTCTCAGGGTGCCACTTAAAATGGCTGCACTCTGAACAGGCCAGGAGCTGAGAGCTAACGGGACATAATCAAGGCTCCGCCAGGCTTTTTGAAAACTTTTGAATCTTGGTTTTGTCTGCCTGAATGGAAGTGTGTATGTTTTATCTTTTTTTTTTTTCTCTATTTACGCGCCTCTTGAATTAGACTTTATCGTTGCCTTACTTTGCCTCCGGCTCGATTTTCTCTTCTTTTTTCTTTTTTTTCCCGACAAAGAAATTCCAGATGAGCGGAGATCTTTTTACATCGGTGGGCTTTCCCTCATTTTTTTCCCCCCGTATTTGACCCCGGCCTGCCGATCGTCTCTCTCTCTCTCTCTCTCTCTCTCTCTCTCTCTCTCTCTCTCTCTCCTCTCTCTCTCTCTCTCTCTGTCTCTCTCTCTCTCTTGTGTGTTTGGTATCCAGGCTGCCGCTTACTTGGTGACCCAGAATGCATCTCTCCACACCCACTATCCTGTTCCCCCCCTCCCCCACCCCACAGCGGCGATGGGTGGGGGGGTGGGGGGATGGCGGGGGGGGGAGAATGGAGTTGAGGGCGGATAGGTTGCAGCGAGGCAAGGTTACCCCGCGGATCGTTTATCATCGTACGGGTCACGTGCGGTTCAGGGCGCTGCTGGTCACCCAGGGTGCTGGTCACCCAGGGTGCTGTCACCGCGCCCGGGTTCAGCCAGCGGAGTGTTATTAACGTCCGTGTCCCCGCAACGACGACACCACAGACGCTCGGCAGCGCTGGGGCTCCTCCTGCGGTCTCGTGGTAACACACAAACGGGGGCAGTAGTAACAACACTGTGGGGGGTTTGTATGCTCCCGGGGGGTTTGTAACGCAACCGGGGGGGTTGTAATGCACCAGGGGGAGGGGGGGGGTTTGTAACACAGTGGGAGGGGGGGGGGGTGTAACGCACCAGGGGGAGGAGGGGGAGGTTTGTAAACACACTGGGGGTGGGCTTGTAACACACTGGCGATGTATGTATTGTATACAATTGAGACTGTGTGTGTGTGTGTGTGTGTGTGGTGTGTGTGTGGTGTTGTGTGTGTGTGTGTGTTGTACAATGCAAATGATGTCTGTGGGTGGAGAACATACAGGGGTGTACGTGAGGGAGTGATTATACATTAAAGAAGTCCGTGGACGGCCCCATATGAGGGTGGCAGCCTGGCAGGGGTCCTGTCCTGTGGAGTCATGCAACACCAGCAGCTCTTTCATTAGTCTGCCTGCTCCCTGTCCCACCTCCCGCCTCTCTCTGTCTCTCTCTCTGTCTGCCTGTCTCTCTTCCCCTTTGTCTCGCTAGCTGTCTCTGTCTCGTGTCTCTGTCTTTCAGTCTGTCTTTCAGCCTCTGTCTCCATATCTCTCTGTCCCTCACTCTGTTTCTCCATATCTGTGTGTCTTTCTCTCTCTCTCTGTCTCTGTGTCTCTCTCTCTGTGCTCTGTCTCCCCTCTCCCAACACTCTCAGCTCTTACCATTTAGGGTAGTGATGCCCCACTGGCAGCTGACTGTGTGTGTGTGTGTGTGTGTGTGTGTGTGTGTGTGTGTGTGTGTGTGTGTGTGTGTGTGTGTGTGTGTGTGTGTGTGTGTGTGTGTGTGTGTGTGTGTGTGTGTGTGTGTGTGTGTGTGTGTGTGTGTGTGTGTGTGTGTGTGTGTGTGTGTGTCCACCAAAGGCGCTGTTGTATTGTGTTGCTTATCCTTATGGTGCAGCAGGCCTGGGTTTGCGCTTTGTAACAATAGAAAATGTTCAGTTGGCCTCGCTAACAGCCCGTGTGTGTGTGTGTATCTGTGTGTGTGCGCTTTGTGCGTAGAAGCTTTTGACCCTAAATAATACATGTTGCTGCAGTGAATATGTAATTGGAGGCAGTAGACACAGACCCACGCACACACGTATATGCAGACACACACACACACACACACGCGCGCGCGCATACACTAACACACACACACACACACACGCGCGCGCACACTCACAGGGAGGGAGGGGGTGGTGGTGGTGGTGGTGGTGGTGATGGTGGAAATATAATATATCAGGGCTGTAAAATGCAGCTGCCTGGAGAGTGGCGGGCCATGAGGTGGTGGGGGTGGGGTTTGGAGACGCGGTGATGCTCTCTGTAAGAGACACCGCCGCCACGTCCAACCTGTCCACCCCCCCCCTCCCCTCCCCCGCGCTGTCCAACCTGTCCTCTCCTCCCCCTCACCAAGCCCCCCCCTCTCTATGCCTGCATCGGTTTTATTTTGAGTTTCTTGGCGTCCTCGAATTATTGTCGACCCACATCTTATTCAATCTTTTCAAATATTGTTTGGTGTTTGGTAAACGCACAACGTCTTCGTATTTTTCTCGCCCTCGCAGTCTACAGCGCTGTTGAAAGAACAAGTGCTATCAAATAGTGAGAGTAGTAAATCCCACGTCAAGAAATGTGGATGTGAAATAACTAAATATCTTTCTTTCTATGTTTCTCTCTCCATCTATTTCTCTCTCTCTCTCTCTCCTCTGCAGGGCTCTCAGGACACTGCCGGGAGCCAGGAGGGTCTCGTCCCGCCGTTCTCGGCCTTCCCGCCCCCTCCGCCGCCTCCGCCGCCCCAGAACGGCCTGGCCCTGGAGTACGGGGCCAGCCTGTACGCGGCGGGGCCCGTGGAGACCCCTGGAAGCGGCCTCGCCACACAAGTGAGCAGCCGGCTTTCTGTCTTTCTGATTTGCTGCTCTGAGTGCGGCCATTTTCATGTTTTTATTGTCTTCTTACCTGCCAGTGGGAAAATCTACAGGCCAATAGGTTTAATCTGTAAAGCTTACAGCACACGGCCGTGTTGGGAAAGACAGAATAATGTAGGCATAATGTAGGTTTTATAATGTGTGTCCTGCAGTTTTAATGTGCTATGTTTATTTATTTTTATTTTTTTTATATTTTGAACGTTCTATTCTATTACTACCTTGTAACTTCTTCTTACGAAAGGCACTGTATAAATAAATGTTATTGCTACTTGCTTACTAGTTGAATTTTCACATCTAAAATATGCGTATAAGTATATGAAGTGAGTGAGAAAATACAGCCTTGTTAGCAGCATTTCTGCTCCCTTTTTAAAACGGTAGGATTCCATTTCTCTTTTGGGTCGCACTACAAAATATGACCCGAAATCTGTGCTCCTGTGGGCTCTGGCCTGAACACGTTTTTTCTTCTGTCCGCCTCCCCTCAGGTGGTGGACGGGACGTCCCAGATCGACGGCCAATCATCGGTGGGCTCTGGAGGGGTAGGTGGGGGAGGAGGGAGCGTTGCTGACGACGACGCCAAGGGAACCCCCAAGCGCCTGCACGTGTCCAACATCCCCTTCCGCTTCCGAGACCCCGACCTGCGACAAATGTTCGGGGTATGTGCGCTCGCCGCGGCTCAAGAAGCCACTGGCGTGGATGACTAGCGCAAGTTAAAGCCAAAGGACACTCTCCCGTGATGTCAGAGCAGATAAACAAAACCAACGAGAGACCCAGACGAGACGAAGCAGTTCAACACAAATTTAATAAATTAATTCATATTATTCAGCAGTTCATGAGCGGCCCTTGACGTACCTAACCGAGATATTAAACATAAGGTTTCCAGTCTTGACAAACAACATGACAGCAACTTTAATATTCATGGAGGTGAACACCCCTCTGATTTTTATCTACAGTGTATCCCGTTTTTGCGAATTATTTTAAGAGGGAACAGACTTTGATTGTGTTGCAGTCAGAGACGCAGATCATTTTACAGTGGAAAAAAACCCACAAAGCTGGATCCTTGCCAGTTTGTTTTGGCTGTCCAATACTGCCACCGTGTGGTGAGATGGGAGACTGTTCTGGCTGTGCAATACTACCACCTTGTGGTAAGATGTGGTACTGACCATGCACTCCTGTTTTAACCTTCTTTTTTTGTTTTTTCAGCAATATGGGAAAATCCTTGATGTCGAGATCATTTTCAATGAACGAGGATCCAAGGTGGGGAGTTATTGAATAAATATGAAAATGTGTGTAGACGGTTGAGATTTCGAAGTATGTGCTGGAAACAATATGTCAGTCCGGTCTGACCGAAGTCAACTAAAACGGTGTCCTGTCTCCAACTCACAGGGCTTTGGTTTTGTAACGTTTGAGACGAGCGCGGACGCGGAGCGCGCCCGGGAGAAGCTGCACGGCACGTTGGTAGAAGGCCGTAAAATCGAGGTAATTAATCTCCCTGTTCCTTGAGAGGGAGGAAAAAATGCAAAAAAAAAAATACAAAACCCACAACCCCAATACGATATGCAACAGCCATATTTCCTCCTTTTCCAAGAGCGCGAATGAGCTTGTTCCAGTTGGACCGGCCTTTTAGAGAAGGCTCTTCGATGGCTGTGCCTGTTCTCTCCTCTAACCCCCCTTTGCTGCAGCATGGTGCCATGGACACACATGCACACACACACATGCACACACAGATGCACATGCACACATGCACACACACACATGCACAGATGTCGACGCCAAAACACTGTGTTTATGTTGTTAACGCTGTTTTGTTGTTGTTGTTGTCATGGGCTGCCCATTGCACTTTGATCTTGAGCTTTGTGGGTCTGATTCGCAAAGCATGGTGTGTGTGTGTGTGTGTGTGTGTGTGTGTGTGTGCGCGTGTGGGTATGTGTGTGGCTGCATTCAAAAACAAACCAAAAATCGGCATGGCCAATCAGAAGGCACGGTTGCCTGTGGTATCTGCTTATGTCACAGCATGTAGGATCTTCCTTGTTTTTTTGTTTCCTTTCTCTGTCTCTTTCCTCCGCACCCTTCCCATTACCATCAACACACCTCTTCCATGGTCACAATAAGCAGCCATTTTGGATTGTGGTTGTGTTTCAGTATTGGAAGGGCGGTATTTATTTCTTTATTTTCCCCCCTGAAATAAGCCATGCTTGCCGGTGTTTATGACCAAGAGGCTACATTGCATGGGGAGCTCGTAGCGAGAGACTAGATGTGGTTCCTGGAGTTTACCTGTCCGCCTCTGAGCTCCGGGGGTTTCACACCTCCTGGCTATGTTTCTGTATTTATTTTGTTCATGTTTGATGTGTTTGAAGGCGCGATGCATGATGGGAAGTTAATGAAGGCTTGTGGGGGGGGGGGGGGGAATGGGAGTGCCCGGTGTCACTTTTTGGCAACGTTGTTGTTTGATTTCGGGTTATGCCATCGAGATGATTCTGGTCTTAGTGTCCGACTGCATCCGCTACTGAGACGGGCGCGCCCGGTCTCATGGAAGTGCATTTTGTTGTGTTGCTTATTTTCACTTATTTATTTATTAATTTCCTTATTTTTGATTTGTTAGCATGACCTCAAATCACTTGCATAAAAAAAAATCCTCAAATACAAATAATTTTGAAAAAAAAAAAAATACAATAAAATACTTTCACCGTTTGCTCTCTCTACGAGCTGACTGGTTTTTGTTGTTTGTTTGTTTGTAGTTTGTTTGTCGTTGTGCTTTATTTTACTGTGGTATCCTTCTTCACTGGGCTCCTCTGCATGGCGTCTGATGTTCTGCACCCCTCCTCCTCCTCCTCCTCCTCCTCTCTGCTTCTGTGTGTGGGTGCTGCTTGTGACACGTGAGGGTGAGCAATGGATTACGAGGAGGAGGAGGAGGGAGCAAGAGTGAGCGAGTGAGGGAGAGAGAGAGGACGTGTGAAGGGAATGCAGATGAGCTGTCGTCTTCCGCCATTTTCTATTACATTTTTTTTTAATGACCCACACTGTTTGTCTGTCTGTCCGTCTGTCTATCTCTCCTGGTCTGTACCCCAGCCAGCCCTCCGTTGTAAATTACCCCCCCCCCCCCGGTCACTTCCATCTGTCTGTTTCTACACTTTCTTTCTCTCTACCTCC
The DNA here is from genome assembly GCA_002895965.2 of Coryphaenoides rupestris. NCBI lineage: Eukaryota > Metazoa > Chordata > Actinopteri > Gadiformes > Macrouridae > Coryphaenoides > Coryphaenoides rupestris. Next base: position 52,627 of record PIJE02001193.1, on the reverse strand, counting down.
ACACTGTCAGTCGTGTATTTTTCTCTAATTTTAAAGAGACATTATTTATTTTTTTCCATCAGCTTTGACTGCCAATGCCCGTCATGTCAGTAACTAGAGATTAAGTCGGGGCTAATTTAGAGTAGTTGCACAGATATTTAAGATCCCCATTTTTAGATATTTTTTATTTATTTTGTCTCTCATATTTAAACTCTTTCCCGTCACAGCGTGTGAATTTAGTGGGCGAGATCAGTAGATCTGTAGAAGTTTTTAGCTTGCGGTCAAAAGGAGGCTAACTTGTGGGGGACTATTGACCTATGACCTTTGACATCACTTCCTCTCTACCACACGGTGGGGGTTGCTTTTCATTACCTCGTCTGATTGGTTTGTTTTTTTTAGGGGGGCGGGGCGGTTCGTTTGTTTTGGTGTTTGTTTATTTGTTTTTGATTTTCTCTTTTTGGTTCATCATTTCTTTCTTATACATATATTTTCTCTATTTCCCTGATGATTTTTGTATGTTGTTGTTGTTGTCAGTCTCCACGGTAACTGCTCGCGTGTCCTTACGTCGTTTCCCCAGCAACGGTAAGTTGTGTATACATGGCATTACTTTTGAATGACCCCCCCCTTCTCCCCACCCCGTCCGCCCGAGAGAAAACATTAGTGCACCCAACACACAAATGATGGACTCTTACCTACTGACGGGGGCGGGGCTTGATCTATTAAAAAAAAGGCTGATTGGTTAATCCTGTGATTGATTGATTGATTGATTGATTGATTGGGGAAGGTGCTAAATGAACCGTTGATTATGCAATTAGCCATTGACCGCATGGCATTTCCGTAAGGCCACTTGTGTAACTGAATGTACCGCATCTGTCTGCAAGCGCGGCAAACTACGACTACCACATCCTCTGCATTTATTAGAAATCACCCGTCTAACTGCATTAAGCATACGATTCCAGGTGCTGTATCCTGCATGGTGTACTCTTTTATATGTTTTGATTGATTTATTTTCCTCCATCATCCGTATGAAGTCATACTAGTGCTGTCTCATCTCTCTCGTGTCCTCTGTGTTAGCGAGTAGTTGCATTTGTGCACCTTTTTTGTAAATAGTGGGACGGCATGCTGGAGCATGAGTGCTACATTAGCGCTGTTAGCCGGGGGAGCTGTTAGCCGTGTCTCTGTGTGGTGGCGGTGACCTGGCGGTTACTGTAGAGGACTGTCCGTCGCTCACCTTCTCTGCAATCCCTATAGTTGCGCAGAATTAGCTGTGGAACTCGACGGTACAAAGTAGGACAATCACACTAATCACTTCCAACTAAATTATATTGTTACGTGTGAAATACATATTTGCTAAAAAAATAAATAAAAAAAAAGCTGTTACATTGTAAAGGAAACCTTCCTTATTCTCCTTTTGAATATTTCCTGATTAAGTATTTCACCATTGGGTGAAATATGCTTTAAAAAAAAATCTAAAATACTTCTAATAATCCTTTGTCTTTAAAGGGTTGTCCTTGTATATTATGGTTTTGCTCGGTTTGGTTTTGGACTGTGCGTGTGTGTCGGTGGTTGTGTGCTTCAAGGTCTCTCCAGTGCGCTGCACTGATCTGGAATGCTTGGCAGATGTTTCACAACCATGGTTTGGTTTGATTTATTTGTTATGATTTCTTTATTTTTTTTGAGGAATGATATTTGCTTCCCCCATCCTCTCTGTGGACTCTTTCTCTTTCCTCCGTCCTCTCTCTCGCTCTTTCTCTCTCTCTCTCTCTCTCTCTGCTCACCCCCACTCGTGTTGCCATCTCTCCATTCTTGCTCGTCCCCACTTGGGTCTGATGTAGGCAACGGTCGATGTATTCTAGAGTGATTTGTACGACATGTTGGTGTTGATTTTATTTATTTTTTCGTTTGGTTGTCGTTTTTATTTGAATGTTTGTCCATCAAAATGAATTGCACACGTGAATGTCTATGGTCTCTCTTGCTCTCTGTCTCTCTCTCTCTCTCGTTCTTTCTCCCCTTCTCTCTGTCCATCATGTGTGTGTTCTCTTCGTTTTTCAATGTGGATGGCTACTTCCTGTGCACTCCTTCCTGTCATCTCTCCATCTCTTTCTCCCTCCCCCCTTCCCCTCTTTCTCAACCTTTGTCCTCTCTTGTCCTCTTTTAAAGATATATGTGTATTAGAAGCGAAAGGGCTGCAAAACATGTTTTGATTGGTCTTATGGCTGCATCCTCTGCTTGCTGATTGGCCCGTTTTTGCTCACTTCTTGGTCATGATTGGCTGTGTGTAATCTCTATGAACTCTCTCTGGATGTGTTTTTTTTGTGTCATGTTCAACTGATGAAACTGCTGCTTTCTCTTCACCTTCTCCCCCCCCCTTCTTTTTTAAAAAGGTAGCAATGGAATGGTCTTCATTTTTATTTTTGAATGCCTTTATTTCGATCTGAAATGTTTTTTGTCGTTGTTTATTTGTTTGTTTGTGTGCGTGCCGGTGTTCGCCTTGTTGACCGAATTGCCTGATTTACTCACTGGAATATTTTTTATTTTGTTGTTTGTTTGTTTCTCCGTCTTTCTCCTTGAAAAGAAGCGCATGCATCAAATATCACCGCTGCTCATCAACAGAATTAACCTTCTAACCTAAACGTAAAATGTTTTTTTTCTTTCACTTTATACATTTTTTTCCTAATAGTTTGGTATCCAAGGACACACCGCACCGAGACATGAAAAAAAAGATCGAAATTCAAAGTAGCCAATGTTGACGTAACTCTCATGCTGCTAACTTGTCTTGTATCTACATTTAAGAGGGGCATCGCTAGTCTAACACACCACGGCTTTTACCGGACTGTGATCATGTGATCGATGTCTCCCCTCCACACACCCCCCGCCCCTCCCCTCCCCCACCCTTTCCTGTTGGTTGGAGTGAAACTGGCGTTTAACCCCTCCCCCCGTCTCCCGGTGCCCAGGTCAACAACGCCACGGCCAGGGTGATGACAAACAAGAAGACCACCACCCCCTACTCCAATGGGGAGGGTCTCGCCACGATACCGTACGGTAACGCGTTATGTACGTATGGTCCCCCCCCGTCCCGAAACACACCTGCTGAACTCTGAACATAAGCTGAGATTGCGACTCTAATAATGCGATTGAGTGCGGACGGTGCCACGTTTGCAGATGTAGCGGCAATGTTAACCGTTGTGTTGTTGTTGTTGTTGTTGTGGTTCCACAGCTGGCTGGAAGTTGAGTCCCATGGTGGGAGCCATGTACAGCCCAGAGCTCTACACAGGTTGGAACGCCCCCCCCCCCCACACTCATCCTCTGTCTTTTATTTTATTCAAAAATTCAAAAATTCTAAAAATATATACGTAAAAAAAAACATTTTTTTTCAGTCTTTTGTTGTCTTCTTACTTTTTTGGAACTTTCTTTCGTTTTACTGTCTCACCCGATCTCCTCCTCTGCTGCTGTTGTTATGTTATTTAATCGTGTGTGTGTGTGTGTGTGTGTGTGTGTGTGTGTGTGTGTGTGTGTGTGTGTGTGTGTGTGTGTGTGTGGTGTGTGTGTGTGTGTTGTGTGGTGTGTGTGTGTGTGTGTGTGTGTGTGTGTGTGTGTGTGTGTGTGTGTGTGTGTGTTCCCCCCCAGTGCCAGGCTTCCCGTACCCGGCGGCTGCAGCCGCGGCAGCCACCACTGCCGCCACCTTCCGGGGTGCCCACCTGCGGGGCCGCGGCCGGCCCATCTACAGCGCCGTGCGGGCAGCCGTGCCGCAGCAGGCCATCCCCGCCTACCCTGGGTGAGCACAGACCGACCGACAGACAGACTGACGGACATTAGTGTAGACATGCGTTGCCTTTGTCTGTTTTTAAATGCATGCCGTTTGTTGACATTAATTTGACAGTAATTGCGCATGCCGTTGGTGTCTTAGCCACATGCATATCTGCTCTCAATCCAATCAATTGCATTGATCGTGTGCTTCAGAGTGAAATACCATTTCCTTGTTTTTATTGAACATCAGAGTTAATGTTGAGTAGAAGCCGTGTCTATAGACGTACTTGACAGAAGAGGCCTAGTCTCACGCTGTACACTCACAACGAGGTGGTATTTTATTGTCTTGCATGTTGCACGGTGTGTATTAATCTCACACTCCGTTCTCTTCTCTTCCATTCTCCTGGCACCGTTTCTTCCCCCCTCTCTCCTCCTCACCGCCCCCCCCCTGCTCTTCCTCTAATGGCCACATGGTGGCACACCCCCCACCCCTCCCTTCTCTTCCTTCTGTCCCTCTCTCAGTGTAATGGCCTATCAGGATGGTTTTTATGGTGCGGCTGAACTCTATGTAAGTATACCTCTCTCTCCCTCCACCCCCTCTCTCTCTCTCTCTCTGTCTCTCTGTCCCTCCCCCCCCTCTCGTTTGTTTTGTTTTCAAGTGTGACAAAAAAAACTGGGGCTCCACAGCACAGAGTTCTCTACCTGCTAGTCCACGTGGTTTACAGCCTCATCACATCCAAATGATCATATGATACGTCTCATGTTGCTTTAAATGATTATATTCCAGCCATGAGGTCCAAACTAAGAAATTACTTGTAAACACCAACCTAGAGGTGCAGCTAATGACAATTAAATATGACAGAAAGAGCTTTTATTGTGTAAACGCTGGAATCGTCCAACCTTTTCGTTTTTCCCAGTTCAGAGTTCTGCATTTGCAAAGTAGACTGCTCTGTGCTTTGTCTCCATCTTGGTTTGTGTGTGTGTGTGTGTGTGTGTGTTTGTGTGTGTGTGCGCGTTGACTGTGATTTGACGTTCTTATTTTCACGTGCGTGACCTGTATGAACGCGTTATTTGGAGCGAGAGCCGCTTGACAACGGATGTTTCTGTTTTTCTCTGTAGACTAGTGTTTCAGGATATTAGTAGCAGATTGTCCCAGGTAGGGTGGACTCGCTCTGGCGTGAGCGCCAGTATGCATCCTCCCTCTCTTGTTGTCATCTTTAATGACTGTGTGCTGCTAGACATTTATTGACCATCTGAGATTGAGATGCCCTCTCTGTCTTCTCTACTAACGCACTGGAGTCTGATGTTGTGGGCGAGTCACGGAAGGGGGCCAACCATAGATGTGATGCATTCTTAAAAAACCGACAAGACTTCAGATAAGATTATACAGTTCAATTAGTGAGATGTATTGTAGATTATAACCTAGAAATAGTTCAGGAATAATGTTCCAAATAGATAATGCTAATAAATAATAAATAATGCTTTTAATCAAATTGGTTCGTTTTTTTTGTCACAGAAATCTTTATCATGGAACCAGATGACTAAATAGGGCCACTGTTTCAGTGACGTTTTCCGAGATAAAGATAATGTTTCTCTAAGAGTTTATGAAAATGTATCGCCTGTATCTCCACTGGTCTGACCTCAGGACCTACATGTGTCATTAGTCATTCAGTCACAACCCAAAAATAAAAATTCATCAATATTACATGAACCATCAACAATGCCCTTCATATTCTTCTTAAAATGTTGAGCTAACAAAAAGCTGTAACAATTGGGGCTAAACTCAATGAACAGTAAGCCATTGAAACATTTTATACACATTGAAACCTTCATTAATTCAAGAGCTTCAATTGTAGTTATTGAGGTTTGGCGTATGGTGGGTAAGCCTGACCTGGCAACAAACAAGCGGTTAGCTTCATATTTGAGTTGTTTACCGGTTTAGCTCGCTGCGCTAACTGGAACGCTGCAGTTCCGTCTTTGCGCCTTACGTGAGCGGCTAATGGGTGCGTAATTAAGACGCTGACATGGTGCTCCTTTAATACCTCCGAGACGGGAAATTAAATCCATACAGTAGAGCCGAGTGGGGGGGGGGGGGCCGGGGGGGGGGGGGAGTGGCAGCTGACGGAGCGCTAGGACGGTCTGAGAGGTGCGGCGCGGTGAAGCCTAATGGAGGACAGGGCGCCATTGCATCCACTCCACAACGCTGTTAACTGCAGACCCCTTCCAGGAAGCTCCCGGAAACCGTTTCACCTGTGGCATGCTAACTGAATCAATGTCCGGCATGCAGACATACTTACCAGGCTTACCCCCCCGCCCCCCGCCCCCACCCCACGCCCTGCCCCCGCCCCCCACCCCCACCTCAAAACCCACATTATTTCCTCTATCTTCTCATCCCTAATCCATGCCTCCTAGAACCTTAAACTCAATTCTTCTCTTGTTCTCTGTACTCTCATTTCTTTATTTAGTTCCCACCCCCTCCTCCCCCCCCTCCTCCCCCTGCAGCCAGTGTGTGGTGATGCTGAATGCGGGGAGGGGGTGGGGGGAGGGGTCGTGGCCTGAATGTCCTCTATAGGGAAGTGTGCGGTGGCGTGTGTTTCCATCCTCCCTATAGCTCCACGTTGACCTCCACAGTTTGATTGTTTTCCGAAGGGGTGGGGGGTCGGGGCGGGGGGTGGTGCATGTTGTGTGTCCGTCTAGTTGAGCGGCTACATGAGCTAGCGCTAGCACTAGCATGTTGACGCACTCGTGTTTGTTATGTGGTTCCCTCTTTCTGTTTTAAAATGTGATCCTGAGATGACACACCACGGCTTTTACCGGACTGTGATCATGTGATCGATGTCTCCCCTCCACACACCCCCCGCCCCTCCCCTCCCCCACCCTTTCCTGTTGGTTGGAGTGAAACTGGCGTTTAACCCCTCCCCCCGTCTCCCGGTGCCCAGGTCAACAACGCCACGGCCAGGGTGATGACAAACAAGAAGACCACCACCCCCTACTCCAATGGGGAGGGTCTCGCCACGATACCGTACGGTAACGCGTTATGTACGTATGGTCCCCCCCCGTCCCGAAACACACCTGCTGAACTCTGAACATAAGCTGAGATTGCGACTCTAATAATGCGATTGAGTGCGGACGGTGCCATGTTTGCAGATGTAGCGGCAATGTTAACCGTTGTGTTGTTGTTGTTGTTGTTGTGGTTCCACAGCTGGCTGGAAGTTGAGTCCCATGGTGGGAGCCATGTACAGCCCAGAGCTCTACACAGGTTGGAACGCCCCCCCCCCCACACACTCATCCTCTGTCTTTTATTTTATTCAAAAATTCTAAAAATATATACGTATAAAAAATAAGCATTTGAAAGATGTGCTTTGTTGTCTTCTTACTTTTTTGGAACTTTCTTTCGTTTTACTGTCTCACCCGATCTCCTCCTCTGCTGCTGTTGTTATGTTATTTAATGTGTGTGTGTGGTGTGTGTGTGTGTGTGTGTGTGTGTGTGTGTGTGTGTGTGTGTGGTGTGTGTGTGTGTGTGTGTGTGTGTGTGTGTGTGTGGTGTGTGTGGGTGGTGTGTGTGTGTGGTGGTGTGTGTGTGTGTGTGTGTGTGTTCCCCCCCAGTGCCAGGCTTCCCGTACCCGGCGGCTGCAGCCGCGGCAGCCACCACTGCCGCCACCTTCCGGGGTGCCCACCTGCGGGGCCGCGGCCGGCCCATCTACAGCGCCGTGCGGGCAGCCGTGCCGCAGCAGGCCATCCCCGCCTACCCTGGGTGAGCACAGACAGACTGACGGACATTAGTGTAGACATGCGTTGCCTTTGTCTGTTTTTAAATGCATGCCGTTTGTTGACATTCATTTGACAGTAATTGCGCATGCCGTTGGTGTCTTAGCCACATGCATATCTGCTCTCAATCCAATCAATTGCATTGATCGTGTGCTTCAGAGTGAAATACCATTTCCTTGTTTTTATTGAACATCAGAGTTAATGTTGAGTAGAAACCGTGTCTATAGACGTACTTGACAGAAGAGGCCTAGTCTCACGCTGTACACTCACAACGAGGTGGTATTTTATTGTCTTGCATGTTGCACGGTGTGTATTAATCTCACACTCCGTTCTCTTCTCTTCCATTCTCCTGGCACCGTTTCTTCCCTAGATCCAAGACAGCTTCCAATTCCGCTAGTTATTCTTCCCTTCCCCTCCTACCATCCTCCCTCAGCTATGCCAACCTCCAAACGCTTCGAGAGGGCCCAGGATCCTAGCCCCCCGCCTGCTCTTCCTCTAATGGCCACATGGTGGCACACCCCCCACCCCTCCCTTCTCTTCCTTCTGTCCCTCTCTCAGTGTAATGGCCTATCAGGATGGTTTTTATGGTGCGGCTGAACTCTATGTAAGTATACCTCTCTCTCCCTCCACCCCCTCTCTCTCTCTCTCTCTGTCTCTCTGTCCCTCCCCCCCCTCTCTTGTTTTTTTTTTCAAGTGTGACAAAAAAAACTGGGGCTCCACAGCACAGAGTTCTCTACCTGCTAGTCCACAACAACACGGATTCTGAAAGTACGAAAGCAGATGGTCATGTGTTATTCCTCCATCCTCAATCGCAATGACATTCCAATATTCATCTGATCGACTTACGTGATTATCGTCTCATGTTGCTCCCTTAAATTGATTTATTTATCAGGCTCCAGCGGCGGCAATGATGTTTCACCATCTCAAAGAACCATTACTTGCTAACACCATCTCCCTCCTCACCGGATGGATCTGGCTGTTGGATTCTAGGTCCTCTCCTTCTCCTCTCTTTTGGAGCGGTGGAGCGACGCTTTCCAGCCATGAGGTCCAAACTAAGAAATTACTTGTAAACACCAACCTAGAGGTGCAGCTAATGACAATTAAATATGACAGAAAGAGCTTTTATTGTGTAAACGCTGGAATCGTCCAACCTTTTCATTTTTCCTAGTTCAGAGTTCTGCATTTGCAAAGTAGACTGCTCTGTGCTTTGTCTCCATCTTGGTTTGTGTGTGTGTGTGTGTGTGTGTATTTGTGTGTGTGTGCGCGTTGACTGTGATTTTACGTTCTTATTTTCACGTGCGTGACCTGTATGAACGCGTTATTTGGAGCGAGAGCCGCTTGACAACGGATGTTTCTGTTTTCTCTGTAGACTAGTGTTTCAGGATATTAGTAGCAGATTGTCCCAGGTAGGGTGGACTCGCTCGGCGTGAGCGCCAGTATGCATCCTCCCTCTCTTGTTGTCATCTTTTAATGACTGTGTGCTGCTAGACATTTATTGACCATCTGAGATTGAGATGCCCTCTCTGTCTTCTTCTACTAACGCACTGGAGTCTGATGTTGTGGGCGGAGTCACGGAAGGGGGCCAACCATAGATGTGATGCATTCTTTAAAAACCGACAAGACTTCAGATAAGATTATTACAGTTCAATTAGTGAGATGTATTGTAGATTATAACCTAGAAATAGTTCAGGAATAATGTTCAAATAGATGCAAAAGAAAATAATGCTTTTAATCAAATTGGTCGTTTTTTTTGTCACAGAAATCTTTATCATGGAACCAGATGACTAAATAGGGCCACTGTTTCAGTGACGTTTTCCGAGATAAAGATAATGTTTCTCTAAGAGTTATGGAAATGTATCGCCTGTATCTCCACTGGTCTGACCTCAGGACCTACATGTGTCATTAGTCATTCAGTCACAACCCAAAAATAAAAAATTCATCAATATTACATGAACCATCAACAATGCCTTCATATTCTCTTAAAAATGTTGAGCTAACAAAAAGCTGTAACAATTGGGGCTAAACTCAATGAAACAGTAAGCCATTGAAACATTTATACACATTGAAACCTTCATTAATTCAAGAGCTTCATGTAGTTATTGAGGTTTGGGCGTATGGTGGGGTGTAAGCATCTAGAACCTGGCAGATCAAACAAGCCTGCGTTGTCATCTATTAGTTTAGTTTTATACATACTCGTTAAGCCACTGTAACAGACAAGAGCGATTTTAGCTAAAAGGGTAGGTAATTATTGTGGTACGAGCCTTTCTGGCTTTAATGTTCCCCGCATGGAACCTCAGAGTGCATAGCTGAACAACTGACTGAGTGTTTGCGTCGGGGAGCGTATCGCCGTACACTTATAAGTACTGGCCTACCCAGACTGGGACATTAAATCCATACAGTAGTAGCCAGGGGGGGGGGGGGGGGAGTGGCAGCTGACGGAGCGCTAGGACGGGTCTGAGAGGTGCGGCGCGGTGAAGCCTAATGGAGGACAGGGCGCCATTGCATCCACTCCACACGCTGTTAACGCAGACCCCTTCCAGGAAGCTCCCGGAAACCGTTTCACCTGTGGCATGCTAACTGAATCAATGTCGGCATGCAGACATACTTACCAGGCTTACCCCCCCGCCCCCCGCCCCCACCCCACGCCCTGCCCCCCGCCCCCCACCCCCCACCTCAAACCCACATTTATTTCCTCTATCTTCTCATCCCTAATCCATCCTCCTAGAACCTTAAACTCAATTCTTCTCTTGTTCTCTGTACTCTCATTTCTTTATTTAGTTCCCACCCCCTCCTCCCCCCCCTCCTCCCCCTGCAGCCAGTGTGTGGTGATGCTGAATGCGGGAGGGGGTGGGGGGAGGGGTCGTGGCCTGAATGTCCTCTATAGGGAAGTGTGCGGTGGCGTGTGTTTCCATCCTCCCTATAGCTCCACGTTGACCTCCACAGTTTGATTGTTTTCCGAAGGGGTGGGGGGTCGGGGCGGGGGGTGGTGCATGTTGTGTGTCCGTCTAGTTGAGCGGCTACATGAGCTAGCGCTAGCACTAGCATGTTGACGCACTCGTGTTTGTTATGTGGTTCCCTCTTTCTGTTTTAAAATGTGATCCTGAGATGACCCCAACCCACCCCCCCCCGCCCCCCCAGCCCCCCTACCTCACGTCTCCAGCCTGTCTGTCCATCAGCTGTCCGTCCAGTATTTTAAAGTGTCTTATGGCCCCGCCTCCCCTTCCCCTCTCCGAAAACGCTGGCCGCTGGTTGGTCGGGTCAGGTCTATTTTTTTTCTCCCCGCGAGGTGAACAGGAGGGCGGGGCTTCGGTATGAGGTTATGAATGATCTCTTCCTCCGTTACCGAGCAACAACAAACAACAAAATAACAGGACAAGCAGAAGCAACCTGAGGAGGAGGAGAGAACACGAGATGAGACAGGAATAACTAGGAATAAGCACTGGCAACCGGTACCTACTGTTAAGGACGCCATACATTATCATATTCACTGCGACGGTCGCTGTCAAAAGTCGATGCAAAAATTTCACTAATCAATTGCGGCCCTGGTACTTAAGGTCCGAGGATCAATTTTACCGTGATTGGATTAGATGAGTGAGTAAGAATCTAACGGGGTTACATTGGGAGGGGGGAGGGGGGGGGGGGGACTGCAGAGAACAAGAAGAGGGGGAGGAGGAGGAAGAAGAGAGCCAATAGATTGACAAGCAGACAAGTCAGGAGACACCGGCTACAGCGAGGCATTCACACGACAAACGCAGCGGCAGCAGCCCAAGGCTCCGTCTCTCCCTCCACCACCAGCACCAACACACCTCCACCCGGGAGTCCTGAGGGAATACTCTTTCGGCTGTTTTATATATATATATTAGGGCTGTCAAAGTTAACGTTATTAACGCGTTAACGCCACACATTTTTTTGACGCCATTAACGCAATTACGTAGTTTGACCTTTTGATTCGTTTATCACCGAAGTACTTCAAGCAAGGACGTGTTGTTGTTTAGGACACTGGTGGACATCACAGATGTTGCGCCAAGGATGCGCAATGACGCTACCGTGAGGCGCGCGACGGGCTCGAGTCAGCGTCTCTGGGGGGATCCGTTAATTTACGGTTCTGATGGGGGGATCCGTTTATCGGTTCTGATGGGGGGATCGCTGCCAGGGCAATAACATTTTCATAGTTTTATCGAGTTAATTCCGGGGGTGCTCCGAATTAACGGACCCCCCCCCCCATCAGAACCGCGAATTAACGGACCCACCCCCCCCATCAGAACCGCGAATTAACGGACCCACCCCCCCATCAGAACCGCAAATTAACGGATCCCCCCCAGAGACGCTGACTCGGAGCCCGTCGCGCCTCACGGTAGCGTCATTGCGCATCCTTGGCGCAACATCTGTGATGTCCACCAATGTCCTAAACAACAACACGTCCTTGCTTGAAGTACTTCGGTGATAAACGAATCAAAAGGTCAAACTACGTAATTGCGTTAATGGCGTCAAAAAAATTAGTGGCGTTAACGCGTTAATAACGCGTTAACTTTGACAGCCCTAATATATATATATAAAACAGCCGAAAGAGTATTCCCTCAGGACTCCCGGGTGGAGGTGTGTTGGTGCTGGTGGTGGAGGGAGAGACGGAGCCTTGGGCTGCTGCCGCTGCGTTTGTCGTGTGAATGCCTCGCTGTAGCCGGTGTCTCCTGACTTGTCTGCTTGTCAATCTATTGGCTCTCTTCTTCCTCCTCCTCCCCCTCTTCTTGTTCTCTGCAGTCCCCCCCCCCTCCCCCCTCCCAATGTAACCCCGTTAGATTCTTACTCACTCACGTACTTGTCTGCCAGCACAGAAGCGCATGTGATGCACCACCACCGGAGGGTACAGGCTGACGGAGAACTAACAGCGTTTTGTTTATCCTTCTCTCTCTCTCTCTCCCTCTCTCCCTCCCTCCATCTCTTTATTTCGCTTTCTCTTCTCGCTCTTCTTCTTTCATTGTGTCTGTCTCTGTCTCTCTACTGGCCCTTCAGGGTGGCTATGCGGCATACCGCTATGCCCAACCGACTGCCGTAGCCACGCCCACAGCAGCGGCGGCGGCGGCAGCGGCGGCGGCAGCAGCCTACAGTGACAGGTGAGTCCGCTCAGCACCAAGGAGCCACACCTCTGGTTTAACCAACCCTCTCAGTGAACACTAAAAGAGATGGTAAATGGATTGTGCTTTTATCCAAAGCACATAACAGTTGCCTCACATTCACCCATTCATACACCGACGGCGGTGCCAACCATGCAAGGTAACAACCAACACGTCAGGAGCAGGTAGGGTTAGGTGGTGTCTTGCTCAGGGACACCTCCACACTTAGCTAGGCGGAGCAGGTAGGGTTAGGTGGTGTCTTGCTCAGGGACACCTCCACACTTAGCTAGGAGGAGCAGGTAGGGTTAGGTGGTGTCTCGCTCAGGGACACCTCCACACTTAGCTAGGAGGAGCAGGTAGGGTTAGGTGGTGTCTTGCTCAGGGACACCTCCACACAGCCCGGGGATCGAACCAGCAACCTTCCTGTTGCCAGACAACCGCTCTTATACCTCTGCAGCTTACATGCCGCACTCCCGAGTAACACTAAGCCACTGGTGGCTTCGTGTCGTCCTAATAGCAGTGATTACGCAGCGCACGGCGTCTATCTCTCGTGTAACTTACGACGTAAACAACGCGCCGTTTGTTGGGCGCCCGATAACAGGAGAGAACGCCCGTCTTTCAGTCTTTCTCTCGCATCTGTTGATCCTGCACACACACATTCTGTCGGAAGAATGACTTCATTAAGCGTTGAGAACAGATCGCGAAATCAACAGAGAGAGAGAGAGAGAGAGAGAGAGAGAGAGAGAGAGAGAGAGAGAGAGAGAGAGAGAGAGGGAGGGAGACGGGTGTTGAGCAACGCCCGACTCACTAACTAATTTCATTTCATGACATCATTCTGGTTTACCAGAATGTAGGCTACCCTCCTTAACAGTAGGGCTGATAATCCAACCAGTCCATATAGCATCACGCTACGTACTAATTGGCTTCTACCAGCTGTTCCAGACACACACACACACACACACACCTCGCAGGCTTTGTATTTCTATACGCTGGCCAACCTGTTTTGCGGTGTTGGGAAGGAACAACACGCTGTCGGACGGCATGTCGCGTGTAATGAAACATGCAGCAGAGAGATGGTGGTTGTCAACAACACAAGCGTAAGAAATCGGCAGCCGTAGGAGGAGGAGCAGATGGCCCAGAGATTGACGTTAGTTAAGGGTGAATAAGTGACGCGCCGACAAGAGACGGCTAAGAAGACTCAAAAGCACCAGGATGAGAATAGAGGCGGGGAGGTGGTTGCTGGTGCATTTGTCTCCTGGCCTTCTCTTGCGGGCCATACGACGATTGATTCCGCGCTCCTTTTGAAACCGGACAGACTGCACAGTGCCAGGATCTTAGTAAGCACATCATTGACGTTCGCACGTTGCTGTTCCGTTTTTTAGACAATGTGCATTGCCGTTGTTTGACCTTAGATCTAGTACAGTTATAATAGCGAGTAGCCGTATAATGAGAATAGGATTACATTAAGAAGCCAGAAAATTGCATCTAATTCTAAGACAAATACTCTCCAACGGGGCAACTCCAACAGACATCGTGCAGGCGCCATCCCCGACAGCAGGCCAATGTGTGCCCAGCCGCACCTCAACCCCCTTTATCGTTAGGCTCCGTGGTTCCCACTGCGGCGTTCAGAGTGAACACAACTACCCGCCACCTTCTCAAACCTTCGATCTTTTAATCTTTTCAAACCATCAGAACCCTGCGCTTAACTTTGTCATGATACTGCCGTCCAGCCGTCGTCTTTACTCGATCCTGTCCACCTTCTGACCAGTAAGTCCGGTAGAATCCCTCCACGCTGATCTTTACACTCCAACGAGCGGTGGTATTTCTTTTAAATTCTCATGTCTGCATGTTGCCTGGTTGCAATGTATTAATCTCCACCACTACCGTGTTCCCTCCTTCTTCTGTTCCATTCTAATCTTGATATACCTGCGCTCACTTCCCGTCATTAGGTTTCTTCCCGGCCATCTTCCCTCCTACTCCTGTCTGGTTTTTGGTCACCTCTTCTTCTCCTCTTCTCTCACCGCCTCCCCCTCTTTGCCTCTTTCTCTAATTTGCGCTCACCTTACTTTCGGTGCGCTCTCATCCACTCCCCACCCCTCCCTCTGTCGTGGCGTTTCCTTTCCGCTCGCCCTTCCCTGTCTGTCTATATCCCCTCTGTCTCATACCTGTCCCTCCCTCCTCTCTTCCTCTCTCTCTCTGTGTCTCTCTCTCTCTCTCTCTCTGTCTCTCTCCCTCTCTCTCTCTCTCTGCCTCTCTCCCCTCTCTCTCTCTCCTCCCCTCTCTCTCTCTCTCTCTGTCTCTCTGTCCCTCCCCCCCCTCTCGTTTGTTTTGTTTTCAAGTGTGACAAAAAAAACTGGGGCTCCACAGCACAGAGTTCTCTACCTGCTAGTCCACGTGGTTTACAGCCTCATCACATCCAAATGATCATATGATACGTCTCATGTTGCTTTAAATGATTATATTCCAGCCATGAGGTCCAAACTAAGAAATTACTTGTAAACACCAACCTAGAGGTGCAGCTAATGACAATTAAATATGACAAAGAGCTTTTATTGTGTAAACGCTGGAATCGTCCAACCTTTTCGTTTTTCCCAGTTCAGAGTTCTGCATTTGCAAAGTAGACTGCTCTGTGCTTTGTCTCCATCTTGGTTTGTGTGTGTGTGTGTGTGTGTGTGTGTGTGTGTATTTGTGTGTGTGTGCGCGTTGACTGTGATTTGACGTTCTTATTTTCACGTGCGTGACCTGTATGAACGCGTTATTTGGAGCGAGAGCCGCTTGACAACGGATGTTTCTGTTTTCTCTGTAGACTAGTGTTTCAGGATATTAGTAGCAGATTGTCCCAGGTAGGGTGGACTCGCTCGGCGTGAGCGCCAGTATGCATCCTCCCTCTCTTGTTGTCATCTTTTAATGACTGTGTGCTGCTAGACATTTATTGACCATCTGAGATTGAGATGCCCTCTCTGTCTTCTTCTACTAACGCACTGGAGTCTGATGTTGTGGGCGGAGTCACGGAAGGGGGCCAACCATAGATGTGATGCATTCTTTAAAAACCGACAAGACTTCAGATAAGATTATTACAGTTCAATTAGTGAGATGTATTGTAGATTATAACCTAGAAATAGTTCAGGAATAATGTTCAAATAGATGCAAAAGAAAATAATGCTTTTAATCAAATTGGTCGTTTTTTTTGTCACAGAAATCTTTATCATGGAACCAGATGACTAAATAGGGCCACTGTTTCAGTGACGTTTTCCGAGATAAAGATAATGTTTCTCTAAGAGTTATGAAAATGTATCGCCTGTATCTCCACTGGTCTGACCTCAGGACCTACATGTGTCATTAGTCATTCAGTCACAACCCAAAAATAAAAAATTCATCAATATTACATGAACCATCAACAATGCCTTCATATTCTCTTAAAAATGTTGAGCTAACAAAAAGCTGTAACAATTGGGGCTAAACTCAATGAAACAGTAAGCCATTGAAACATTTATACACATTGAAACCTTCATTAATTCAAGAGCTTCACTGTAGTTATTGAGGTTTGGCGTATGGTGGGTAAGCCTGACCTGGCAACAAACAAGCGGTTAGCTTCATATTTGAGTTGTTTACCGGTTTAGCTCGCTGCGCTAACTGGAACGCTGCAGTTCCGTCTTTGCGCCTCGTGAGCGGCTAATGGTGCGTAACTTAAGACGCTGACATGGTGCTCCTTTAATACCCCGAGATGGGAAATTAAATCCATACAGTAGAGCCGGGTGGGGGGGGGGGGGGGGGGAGTGGCAGCTGACGGAGCGCTAGGACGGGTCTGAGAGGTGCGGCGCGGTGAAGCCTAATGGAGGACAGGGCGCCATTGCATCCACTCCACACGCTGTTAACGCAGACCCCTTCCAGGAAGCTCCCGGAAACCGTTTCACCTGTGGCATGCTAACTGAATCAATGTCGGCATGCAGACATACTTACCAGGCTTACCCCCCCGCCCCCCGCCCCCACCCCACGCCCTGCCCCCCGCCCCCCACCCCCCACCTCAAACCCACATTTATTTCCTCTATCTTCTCATCCCTAATCCATCCTCCTAGAACCTTAAACTCAATTCTTCTCTTGTTCTCTGTACTCTCATTTCTTTATTTAGTTCCCACCCCCTCCTCCCCCCCCTCCTCCCCCTGCAGCCAGTGTGTGGTGATGCTGAATGCGGGGGGGTGGGGGGAGGGGTCGTGGCCTGAATGTCCTCTATAGGGAAGTGTGCGGTGGCGTGTGTTTCCATCCTCCCTATAGCTCCACGTTGACCTCCACAGTTTGATTGTTTTCCGAAGGGGTGGGGGGTCGGGGCGGGGGGTGGTGCATGTTGTGTGTCCGTCTAGTTGAGCGGCTACATGAGCTAGCGCTAGCACTAGCATGTTGACGCACTCGTGTTTGTTATGTGGTTCCCTCTTTCTGTTTTAAAATGTGATCCTGAGATGACCCCAACCCACCCCCCCCCCCCCCCCCCCCAGCCCCCTACCTCACGTCTCCAGCCTGTCTGTCCATCAGCTGTCCGTCCAGTATTTTAAAGTGTCTTATGGCCCCGCCTCCCCTTCCCCTCTCCGAAAACGCTGGCCGCTGGTTGGTCGGGTCAGGTCTATTTTTTTTCTCCCCGCGAGGTGAACAGGAGGGCGGGGCTTCGGTATGAGGTTATGAATGATCTCTTCCTCCGTTACCGAGCAACAACACAACAACAACAACCTACCATCTTGGATGCTTGAAACCTCATTAAGGAAATATATATATTAGGGCTGTCAAACGATTAAAATTATTAATCGCGATTAATCGCATGATTTTGTGTAGTTAATCGCGATTAATCGCTGCCAGGGCAATAACATTTTCATAGTTTTATCTAGTTAATTCCGGGGGTGCTCCGAATTAACGGAGCACCCCCCCCCCCCCCCCCATCAGAAACCGCAAAATTAAACGGACCCCACCCCCCCTCATCAGAACCCGCGATATAACGGGACCCACCCCCCCCCATCAGAACCGCGAATTAACGGATCCCCCCCCAGAGACGCTGACTCGGAGCCCGTCGCGCGCCTCACGGTAGCGTCATTGCGCATCCTTGGCGCAACATCTGTGATGTCCACCAATGTCCTAAACAACAACACGTCCTTGCTTGAAGTACTTCGGTGATAAACGAATCAAAAGGTCAAACTACGTAATTGCGTTAATGGCGTCAAAACAATTTGTGGTGTTAACGCGTTAATAACGTTAACTTTGACAGCCCTAATATATATATATAAAACAGCCGAAAGAGTATTCCCTCAGGACTCCCGGGTGGAGGTGTGTTGGTGCTGGTGGTGGAGGGAGAGACGGAGCCTTGGGCTGCTGCCGCTGCGTTTGTCGTGTGAATGCCTCGCTGTAGCCGGTGTCTCCTGACTTGTCTGCTTGTCAATCTATTGGCTCTCTTCTTCCTCCTCCTCCCCCTCTTCTTGTTCTCTGCAGTCCCCCCCCCCTCCCCCCTCCCAATGTAACCCCGTTAGATTCTTACTCACTCACGTACTTGTCTGCCAGCACAGAAGCGCATGTGATGCACCACCACCGGAGGGTACAGGCTGACGGAGAACTAACAGCGTTTTGTTTATCCTTCTCTCTCTCTCTCTCCCTCTCTCCCTCCCTCCATCTCTTTATTTCGCTTTCTCTTCTCGCTCTTCTTCTTTCATTGTGTCTGTCTCTGTCTCTCTACTGGCCCTTCAGGGTGGCTATGCGGCATACCGCTATGCCCAACCGACTGCCGTAGCCACGCCCACAGCAGCGGCGGCGGCGGCAGCGGCGGCGGCAGCAGCCTACAGTGACAGGTGAGTCCGCTCAGCACCAAGGAGCCACACCTCTGGTTTAACCAACCCTCTCAGTGAACACTAAAAGAGATGGTAAATGGATTGTGCTTTTATCCAAAGCACATAACAGTTGCCTCACATTCACCCGTTCATACACCGACGGCGGTGCCAACCATGCAAGGTAGCAACCAACACGTCAGGAGCAGTTAGGGTTAGGTGGCGTCTTGCTCAGGGACACCTCGACACTTAGCTAGGCGGAGCTCGGGGATCGAACCAGCAACCTTCCTGTTGCCTCCTGAGCTACTGCCGCCCCGTGCGTTGTGATTTACTAAATAAGAACTCTGTCCTCATGTATCTGGCCTCACAGAGGGGGGCGCACGGGGATCGAACCAGCAACCTTCCTGTTGCCTCCTGAGCTACTGCCGCCCCGTGCGTTGTGATTTACTAAATAAGAACTCTGTCCTCATGTATCTGGCCTCACAGAGGGGGGACCCATGTTGTACACTTTTTCCTCCTCGCTCATGTATACATTAAAGGACCTCATTGGGGAACATTACAGGCGGTGGAAACGTAAAATCATCTGAAAATTGGCACCATCTCTCTCCGTTCGCCCCCATGAGATCATTCCGATCTCGGTGAGTTCACGTTAGGGTTCTCTGAAGATTGGACGGGCCACCGGGCTTCAGGCTTATCAGCGTCCTGCGCGGAGCTACTGGCAGCTACAGGGCGCAGTGATGGACAGATGGTTCATCCAATCACCTGCCTAGTTGTTTTTTAAGTGCCTGCCCTTTTCCAAACCGTTTCAAAGGACAACTTCCCAGATGGGTCTTCCCTGTGTAACAAACCATCTGGCGCATCCGGTAATCTCTCCGTAGTCGCGAGAACATTTGGCTGATTTGATGCGAGGCCGTCGGGGATGTTGCTCCACCGTTCTCCTCAGTCGAGCACTTCCTGCGCTATAAAACGATCCGAACATCCAGCTAGCCTAGTGACACTACGCTACGCTACGCTGCACACAGATGTCAGACGGGACAAAGCGCCGTTGGCGGCAGAAGCACGTCCGCTTCCACCGCTCCCAAAAAAGAGAGAGAGAGAGAGAGAGAGAGACTACAGAAATCACAACAGCCCCCCAAAGACTCATCGGTGGAGGGAGGGAGGAGTTGGCAGGAAACTGCCGCTGAAAACGGGCACGAGGAGAATGGATATTGCGCTGCAGATGATGAACCACGTTGCTTTACGATACATTTCAGAATCATCCTTTTGAAGATGTTTTCACGCTGCCAAAAATGTACGATAGGGTCCCCTTTAAAAGTTAACAGTAGGTACCGGTTGGCTGTTAACTTCTAGTAGACTTGTTGTCTGAGGCTGGACAACCTCTCCAGTTACACCTCTGGGGCCCTCTCGACGTATTGTGAGTTGTTATAAGATGGTGGAAAATACTGCAGTGGAAAATATGTGAGCCGTCTTAATTTTTTTTTTTTTGTATACCTTGTTTCCAGCTATGGACCGGGTTTACACTGCAGACCCATAACCACGCTGCCCTCGACCCCAGCAGCCTATGGTTTGGGATGGCCATTGGTAAGGAACACACAACTACACTAGGTGCTGGGCGATAAAAACGATAACGATAATGTATCGCCGATAGACACGTAATCAATATCGATAGAAAATGCGTTCGATAGAACCGTTTCGATATTTTTTTTCCTCGTTGGAAGAAAGCGGAGGCTAGCTTCCGCTTTGAACCAGAGGTTGAGAAGGCAAGGTTGGTTGGCATGAACAAAGGCACTCGTCCTCCGGTACCTGGCAACGTATGGAAGGACACGCTAACAGCCTAATCATGTACCAGTATCATGTTGGTTGCGCCGCTCGTTGTCTCGTGTTCGTGTTTGTTTCTTGAATAACAGAAACAGCGCGGAGTGAGAAGTGAAAGATGAGTGCGCGCAAACAAGCGAGGAAAATTGTCGACAAAAATGGAAAGATCAAGCTCGCCAGTATGCACAGCTTTTTGGATTTTATAAGTCAGACCGGTAGTCAGACCAATGTTTGTTCTGCAAATTATGAACCGTCGTCCACCAAGACTGGTAATACCAACCAAACTGTTTTACCACCCTTAGCCGCTCTCACCCTTGGAGGCACATACCACAGCCTTTACACATGTTTTGGTAACACTTTATTTTTGTTCAGCACTTTATTATTGATAATTGTTAAGTTTTCATTGTGATTTGAATTTTCATTCATGTTTATTTTTATTTATTTGAGTTTTCCATGGTTGTGTTGACATTCCTTTTCCCTGTCTGCCTACAATCAGGAAGGTTAAGTTTAAAATAAAAATGTTTAAATTCAGTATATTTTTCTCCTGGTCCTTATTTTAAATGTCATACAAATTATCAATAATTATCGATATCGACCGATATGAAACACTTATATCGTGATACAGTTTTCAGCCATATCGCCCAGCCCTAACACACACACACACACACACATCATTACTTTGTCTGGTATTTTTGTTTTAATCTCCAGTTTGTATGTTCTCCCTCCCAGGCCACTCTCTACCGGGGAGGCTACAGTAGATTTGCTCCCTACTGAGGATCCTGCATTTCCCTGGAGCTTCCTCCCCCCCCCCCCCCCCCTCTATTCTTCCATCCAGGCTCTCTGAAAGAGCTCCCTCTGTTGGTCCGGAGGAGGACTGCACCCTGTATACAGAGATATTTCTGATCCCACTCCAGCGAAATCCCAACCCCAATTTTTTCTTTGTCTTTTTTATTACACTACAAGTAAGTAATGCTGAGACTAATGGATGGCCTTGACCGACAAAAAAAATACAAAAAATAAACGACAAAAAAAAAGAAAAAAAAAAGGACCCAAGATGGCCACCTACTTTATTGCACGGCTGTATTATAGAATCCCTCCATTATGGTCCCCCCTACCCCCCCCCCCCTCCCTCCCTCCCGACCCACCCACCCTCCCCCCCCAACACTGAGCAGCACAAGACATGGGAGCAGAACCCAGACGATCTTCCAGAAGCTCTAAACTCATGCATGGATAACTGACCATTGAACAGCTGTCACCCAAGTGAACGATCGAGCCAAGTGTGGCCCAACAGCCACGCAAACGCACCAGGAACATGGAGGGATGGGGGTGGGGGGGATGGAGTGAATCGAAATAGAGGAATAAAGAGGTGGTTGGTAGCGAAGACAGAGGGGGAAACAAACAAACGCCTAAACCATTTTAAAAGCCGAAAACCCAGGATTGGACACTTGCCGATTGAGCTGAAGTTGCCGGAGTTTGGCGTTTGTTTGCGGTGTGTGCTGAACAGGCGGGGACAGAGGAGCAGGCTGCTGCTGCTGCTGCTGCTGTGGCGCGTTATAAGCTAGGCGCCACTTCAGCCAGGCTCGAGGAGGCGGGGCTTATTTCAGATGTACCTTACCTCGTTTTCTTAGTGTTTGGACATTGTGAACCTTTAAACTTTAAATTGTTACGATATGCAATTAAATTAGTTTAGAGATGAGAAAGAAAATATTATTACCAAATTATTATTGTTCTTTATAAAGGATTATTGATCATTTTTTCTGTTTATTTGAATCATGACAATGACATTTTTTTGCTTGGACTCTTTATTACATGGCGTTGATACATTTGGCTATCATATATGAGTCTCATTGCGCTCATTGTTAAAACAATAACTACAAGCTAGGATCCCAGTTGAGGGTTCCAACCCTGAGGTGCAGTGAGTGTCTCCTCACGGTGCACAGATACGGGCTAGACGTTAGCACACCGCTCACCCCAGAGCCTCAGACCCAGCGACGCCGCCGCCCCATGACACCACACTGCACTACAAACACACCGCAGACACTACATTCAGTTTTATGTTCTAGGAGGATTAGGTTAAATCATATTCCCAATCATCAGATATTACTCCCCATCGCCCGATAGGTGGTTCCTTATTCTTTAGATGTTGAAAATGTATTATTTGAAATATCCAAATCTTTAGTTAGAAAAACCCGCAAAAACGAGTCTTCCTGAGGAGAATAGTTTGAGATACTGACAGTACAGTAGTTATTACACACATTGAGAGATTCAGTCAACGGGGGGGGGGGGGGAAAGTAGAATAATTTGTCATATTTCTCTATTCTTATTCCTGTTCCCATATGTGGTCATTTTTTTGGTTTTATTGGTTCCAAAGATTTGTAGGAAGCACATTTTTTTTCCGCTTGTGTATTATGAATATATATATATATATATATTCTTTATTCTTATATTATGATCCTGATCCTTGGTAATCTGATTGCTGTCTTGTTACTATTATTCTACTTTTTATTTAACGGCTGCTCCTGTACTCTGGTGAGTTAGATTTGACTCTCAGAGGCCGATGGAGACGAGGAACATATGTTGCAATGCAGAGTTCACAGATAGGGTTTTTAATGTTTATTGTTTTTTATTTTTAATTTTTTTTGTCATATAGTCAGGACAGGCTTCTCACCTGTTTGTGGATTAAATGTTATTTAATGACTTGCTCTGGTATTATATGAGGTTAATTTGTATTTCAGAATAGCTAAAGAAAAAAAAAAAAAACTGTGTCCGTAGTTTACAGGTGACCGAGCCCTTGTGGAGGTGAATGAACGGAGGCCTGTGGCACTTCTCAAGGGTGACGCTAATTGTATTCCGTTTTTAGTTTTTTTTTAATTTTGTTCTGTTTTTATATTCTTGTTTTAACACGGCTCCTTACATTTCAGTGCTGGAAAAAAAAAAAAGATGTAGCCAGTATAGGCACGTTTTGGCTAAAATATCAAAAGTGTAAGCATTTATGCAAAGTTAATATTTCAACGTGGTGGAGAAAAATCACAGTTTATGAACCACAAACCCCGTGTTTGAAATGCTGCAGATGTTTCTGAAAATCTTTTGTCCATTTCTTCCATTTCAATCCCCACCAATCACAGACTGCTCGCCTGGCGACCGCTCCTCGCTGTAGTTGGTCTGCTGCTGCTGGCTTTTGTTTAAAACGTTTTTTTTTTGTTTAGTTGCTTGACTTTAATATTTACATATTACTATAGAATGTGCTCGGAAAAATAATAATACATTTTTGTTGAAGGAAACGTAGCCAAAGATGCTAAATGTCCCTTCACCTTCTTGTTCTAAACTTGAGAAGTGCTACAAAAAAAAAATGTATACAAAGATGGACATTTTGAACCATTGTGGAGGCATGGACAACCAGCATGAGCGATACTTGTCAAGTTTGAAAATTGTTTTGCATGACCTTGTGTATTTTCAGATTCTGAGCAGTGCACACTTGCATTCTTTTTGACCACTTAACGATAAACGGAGCTAGCCATTTAACGCTGATGCTAGGAGACTAGTGGCACAGCTACGAAGAGCACAGTGCTGTTTTGCAAAAAAAATAAAATAAAGGATAAAAGACCCACTGACTAAATGGCTGCTCCTAAAGAACATGGGGTATATTCTGTCTCCAGTCATGGTTTTATTCTCATTGTATCCCGTTAGCTGTGGTCATCTATCCATGCTATGGTTTTTTGTTTTTTTTTGGATGGTTTCCCCTCTTAATTTCCCTGACTGCCATTGTTATTTTGTTATTGAATGTCCATATACAAAAAAATGTTTTATATAAAAATGTTTTGTGATTCAGCTTCACACTTGTTTTTATTTCTGTAATCCATTTATTTAGAAAGTGTGTACATTATTATATATTTTATATTTCGTTATTTTTTTCATAAATCAAGATCCCGTTATTTCTATATTGTGTTTTTTTTTATAAGGTGCAGATGTAAGCTGCCTTCTAGCATAAGCTATTTTGTTGGTCATTTTTCTCAAATAATAAATCAATCCAGTATCAACATCAACATTATTGGTCCACCTATGATATGGTATGATAATGACATGCTTGGAACAAGGGTTTCTTCTGAAAATATTGCCATTTATTCACTCAATGTTTGCCTCATGACAGCATCTACAAAATGTACAAGCATGCATAACAAATAGAATCTCAACTCTTTCACACGTGAATAATCTCAACAAGCTGTTCAAAAGGGGGTTGGCGGATCGTAAGGTCAAAGTAAAGGCCATGAGAGGGGAGACCCTTGTTGAATACAAAGAAAACCCAACGTGAGCCCTTAATCCGAGTGGGAATGCGAAACGCTCCCCGCCATTCAGGATATAGACCCAGAGCTTCATTACGTCCCTGTCGGCTTTTTGATATCCATCAAACGTCTGTCGAGGCAAAAGTCCCAAGGCTTCAGAGATGTGTATGGACCATGGACTAGCTGAGACGAGGGGGGTGTTCAGGGGATAAGTAAAAGCAGTCGTGGGTCTGGAAAGCGAAGAAGGGATGGGGGGGTGTTCTAAACGATTCCGTATTTGGCCAGGTCGCTGAGCTCCATGTCTCCAAAGGCTTCCCACGGACACACCACTGTGATGTCAGTGCCGAGACCCTCCATGCCGGGGATGTCGTCCCCGAATCTGATTGGACGAAGACAAGAGTGATGCCATCATGTATAAAATTAGGTAGTCATTGATTTGCAGAATTAACATTTCATATTTGAGAAAGGGGGGAAAGAGAGAGTGCGGCCAGCGTACCCCTTCTGGCCAGGCTTGGGGGCCTTGCTCTTGAAGGTACGCGCGGCCCTCTGCTTGAACTTGGGAGGGGCCTTCTTATCGGCAGGGTTTACAGCGTCGGCCATTTTGTTTCCGTTTCTGAGGAGGGAAAAATGTGTACGACCAGAAAGAATGGACAGGAAAGTTCAACATGTTAACGTCGGCATGTTAAGTGACTTCACGTGGTGTTGGCGGGTTTGCCGCCTTTTCTGTCAGCTTTACTCTCGTGTCGTGCCCCACCCCCAAAATCTCAAAACCTCCCCCACCCACCCACACCGAAAACCCCACCCCTGGTGCAGTAATCTCTCCGATTAGGGGAAATAACCGGACAAAACAGTCACATAACTGCCCGGTGACACAAACACGACACTATGAGTGTGGAGACACTGGTGTAAAATTTGCCTAATAATAATTTTCTATTTCTAGATGTAAGGCTTTAAAGATTAGTCTTGGCCAAGTTAGAGCCGGGACACAAGGTGACCACTCTGGACGGGGGCCAACTGGAGTCGGCCAGTTATGGAGTTGATCTGAAGCTAATGTGAGGTATGTGTGTGAGTCCTAAGCTCCGCGTAAGGAGATTCCCCTAGCAAGCCACACATTTAATGTTAATCCACTTGCAATCCAATTAACCTTGTTGACCTCACTTGACTTCGCCTGCACCATGACCCGCATGCGCACGCACTCACATACACACACACAGGCACATCTCTGACTGGAGCCCCTTAAAATGTAGAAATTGTGAACAATCTTTAGAATCAAATTTGGCAATAAAATGATCTCCCCAATCTCTCCTCAGCAGAGGCACCTGAGTTCATCCAGCTGATGGTGTATGGCTTTCATTATTTAAACACTTAACAGTTCAAATCAGTTCCACCGTAAGTGATAGTTGCAGTAAAAAAGGTTGAAAACAGAAAAGCAGGAACAAATGAAACCAGAGGAAGCGTCTACAGACATTTCTAGACTCATGTTCCTCATACCTTCTAATCTTGGGAACTTATCAAAAGCCAAATCATCTCGAGCTGCTTCTGGTTCAGCATTTGATTCAGAACACTGACGCATGGAGCCTATCAGACAATCCATCCAGTGGTGAGAAAACCCATCAAACAAAATAAGGAATCATGTAATATTTCTATGATGTGCTTTTTCTAGAAATACCATACTGGCTGTGTGTGTGTGTGTGTGTGTGTGTGTGTGTGTGTGTGTGTGTGGTGTGTGTGTGTGTGTGTGTGTGTGTGTGTGTGTGTGTGTGTGTGTGTGTGTGTGTGTGTGTGTGTGTGTGTGTGTGTGTGTGTCCGTCCTACCTGTTTTTCAGGCAGAGGGGCTTGCGTGTCTTCGCAGGTGAACTGACATGTTTCTCATCCGCCCCTTTTATACCGAGCCGTGTTGACCGTGCTGAACTCTGCCCATCTCCCCTCAGCTGTCCCCCTCTCACCTCACAACACCCCCCCCCCCTCCCCTCCAGCATCAGAACAAGTCTTCATACACACTGCTTACATCCAGGGACAAAACAGAACAATTATTGACAACACATTAAGGATTCAGTCATAGTAACCCATGTATGGCACTGAGCACATTACTCCAGGATTCAACCATAATAAACACATACTGAAGATCATTCTCTTTTTTTGTCACCCAACCCAAAATGTCAGTAGATATAATGAAAAAAACCTGACTTGATCAGAATATGATACATTGAGAATTAAACTATAGATGGAACATACCCCAGAATTGTACATTTTCAAAACAGCACTGTTCTCTTCATAGCTGGGGTCTTCTAGCATCAGCATTAAAGTGGCTAGCTGTACTATCTCTTCAGTTGAGGTGGTGGTGAAGAAAGTCTGTTTCCATGTTAATCTGCGGCTCAAGATGGCAGCGCATTGAAGGCAAAAGGCATCTGTTCAAAATCTCTCTCCTTGGAGCTATTTCCTTTGTTGAAACTAGTGTGAGTGCTGTCTGAAGAATGTAACTCATACATAAACTCAATGATAAAAATCCATATAGTTACAATAGTGTTATTGCTTGAAATTTCAGTAACAACACCCTGTACTAACGTCACATCAGGAAAATAAACAATATGCATTTGAGTGAAAGATAATCAACACACACACACACACACACACACACACACACACACACACGTGGACACATAGTTCTCTATTCCTTGAAATAGAGAATGCAATTATAACTTTTTATCCTCTGGTCTTATCTATTTGGAGGTGAGCTCAGCCCACCTATAGCATGCTGGGGGTTAAGATTATGAGAGAGAGAGAGGATTAACCAGAGTATAAGAGATGAGAAAAACATGCATCTCGGCTAACAGTTCACAGACACAACACCACCAAGACATATAGTACGTCCAAACAATTTTTACAATGTGGAAATCAAAGTAGTCGATTGGCGCTTTACAGAAGGAACTGGGACGAATGATGGAGAACTTCCAAGACAATACTGAGTGTGTATTTTGGTGTTATTGACTGCATTGACAAAAGTTCCTTATTTTCTCCTCTCAGAGATGGAAACAAAATGCCCGACGCTGCAAACCCCACCGATAAGAAGGCCCCTCCAGGTTCAAGAAGTGGGCCGCAAGGCCCCCAAGCCTGGCCAGAAGGGCGCACTCTCACCCTCTCTCTCGCCCCTTTCTCCTATGTGAAACGTCAATCTCCAATGACAACCTATTTTTACACATGATGACATGACTCTCGTCTTCGTCCAATCAGATTCGGGGACGACATCGGCATGGAGGGTCTGGGCGCTGACATCACAGTACGGAATCGTCTAGAACCCCTCCTCCCTCACCACTGGAGCTGACTCAGCGATGCGTTGGGGCGCCAGTGAAGTGATGACCTCGCCACTCGTGATGACGTGTTTGTTTCTGAAGGACGATAAGGGATCAGGGGGAGACCTCGCCAAAATCTCCTCTCCTCGCTGTGTGTGTGTGTGTGTATGTCCAAGCCCACCCTCCACGCAGCTCTCCACCTGTGACCTTTAACCCTAATCCTCCTGCTACCTCTACCAGTCTTGCCACTCCCCCCCCCTTCGTAGGTGAAGATCGCTCCCCCCCGCCCCACAGCTCCAAGATGCACACATATTTTGCACTTTATACTCCTCCTATACACTCCTCTTCCTCCCCCCACCTCCTCCTCTTCTCACTAACTCTCTCTCCTCGGAGGAGCTCACTTCCTCTCCCGAGCCAGGGCTATTGGCTTCAGGATCTCTCTGTGGGAAGTTCATCTCCCACAACTACTAAAATGAACGACACCTTTGTGACAAAGTGCAATCATTTGTCAGCCATCTTTGTGACACGGCAATCTTCCTCTGTTGGAAGAAAGAAACTCATTTCTTCTTAATTTGTTTGTTTCTGTATTAACATTTGTTTGAACAAATAAAGCTCTAAATCCATGTGGATTTAAATATTGATGCAATTTATCGTATCTATAAAACAGGGTCACAATTGTGCAATCTGACAATACATTATGTACGATTCTGTGCTCAACAATAAATGATGATATATATATATATATATATATATACATAAATAAATAAAGTATATAAAAATACAAATAGATATAATTCTCTTTAGTACCACTGTAACAGAATAATCAGATGAGTAAAGTCACGAAAACTTTGGTGACATTACTGAGAGGAATGTCGGACAACAACATCCACATATCAATGTGTAGGGGGAAGGAGGGGGGTTCTGGACGATTCCATATTTGGCCAGGTCGCTGAGCTCCATGTCTCCGAAGGCTTCCCACGGACACACCACTGTGATGTCAGTGCCCAGACCCTCCATGCCGGGGATGTCATCCACGAATCTGTTTGGATGAAGACAGGAGTGATGCCATGAGTATGGGAAATGAAGTCAGAGAATCGGAACAGTGAATATAAGCCGTCTATATCACTGATGATACAGAATGAAGTCTTCTAGTAGCAGATTCATTTAATTAGCAGGTTACTTAAATGCTACCGTGTAAGACTGTTAAGGTGTTAAAGTAAAGTAATGAAGTTAGAGTTTCTAAGTGTGCCTAAACCCAGCGTACCCCTTCTGGCCAGGATTGGGGGCCTTGCTCTTGAAGGTACGAGCGGCCCTCCGCTTGAACCTGACATACTGTACACTACAGTATGTCCTCAACGGCAAGCATCACATATATTTGAACACGTAAGAAGTACAGCAAGGCCTGCAAGGATGTTTAATTTGAAAATATACTATGTTTTTCTCTTAACCTATCACAAGTTATTGTTTGTGGGCGGCAGTAGCTCAGGAGGTAAGAGCGGTTGTCTGAGAACAGGAAGGTTGCTGGTTCGATCCCCGGGCTCCGCCTAGCTAAGTGTCGAGGTGTCCCTGAGCAAGACGCCACCTAACCCTAACTGCTCCTGACGTGTTGGTTGTTACCTTGCATGGTTGACACCGCCGTCGGTGTATGAACGGGTGAATGTCAGGCAACTGTAAATCGCTTTCAATAAATGCAATCCATTTGTCATGTGAAATGAACCTGTATATACATTGCCTTTAGAATGAGACTTACTCAGCTCTCAAACTCTATCCCATAGCTTAAGCTCACTGTACAACTCATCTAGTTCGTCCCATCCCTCACATAAAAAGCAGCAGTCGATACAACCAGTCTTGCTCTGCAAACTCTCAGGGCAGATTGGATACTACAGGTCTTCTTTCAACAGGCTTGGATGTACACTTTAAAACACATACTTGTGCTTGTTGTTTTGCAGAGTATGCAGTTCTATAATGGACCCTATTAATCATTCATGTAATTGATTCTAATAACAGATATATTTAGAAGAGAACAACCGACGATGAACCAAAGCTACATTTCATTAAAATAAAGTTTAATGAGTCTACTTTAGTGGTCTATAAGATAAGATAAGATAGAACTTTATTAATCCTGAAGGAGGTTCTTGTGCCAGGTTGCATAGCAATACAATAAAACAATAGATAAATAAACAGAATAATACAAATAAAATAACAGATTTACAAATATACAGTCCTAGTCGAATAAAAATATAGGTGAAATATATATATGGACAAGATAAGGTATTCAGTCCAATTTGGAATAATTGAAGTGTAATACAACTGTGATAATAATAATGGTAAGAGGATGTATTGCACATGACAGAACGAATATTAAGAATATTGCACATATTGAAAAGGTAATGTAGAAGAGGTATTGCACATGACATTAAGAATATCAATGTCAATATATCAAATGTTCCTTCAGTCCTTACTATTCAGTATAATGTCAACGCTTCCTATTAAAATATTACTACACATGTGTTGCAGCCATTGCTTCTGATGGAGAACTCAGGAGTTGAGCTCAGAGTCAATTGGACAAGAAGACTCACTCGTGAAAAGAGCTTTCCTCTGTAAGGTGTCTATGCTTGCTGCTGGCTCTGTCTTACAGTCCTATATGTCCACCTGGCTGCTGCCTTAATAACCCTTTGGGGAAGCAGGGCTGAGACCGACACAGACCGACAAACACTGCAGACTGATTGGCTGTTGTCACGTTTATTTCCGGTGCGTCATGACGCTGCTGTCAGATCGATCCAGATCGAAAAAAATCGCGAAGGCTGATAGATCGAGATCGCAGGGCTGAGACCAACTCATGTCCACTCTTGGTTGTGTTATGTAATGACAGTAATGTACCAGTGGTGTGTTCAGATGAGTGCAGATCAGGGCACACGAGGACACTGTAGACGCCACGACACAATGTACTCCCTATATTAGGGGCCACCTTGAATCCACTTTAGATGCATTTGTATTTGACCAAACGGGCATGTGTGTGTGTATGTGTGTGTATGTACATGCGTGCGTGCGTGTCTCTATTTTTGCCCATGACGACCCTAACACCGATTTAAAGCAGTGACAATTAAAAGGTCCGCTATAGTTAATGATTCACTTTACCTGGTGATCTTATTAAATGAACCTTCCAAAACTGTGAGTGCTCCTCTCGTCTACAAGGAGCAGATATACGATCCCCCTTTTATTTTTCTATTTATATCAATGAAATCATGTGCAATAATTACTGTGTTACAGGTATTAAATATGCTGATGATACAGCCCTGGTCGCATACTTGTCTGACACACATTCTCTGACAGGTTTGATGAGGCACCTCAAATTGAATGTGCCAAAAACCAAGGAGAAGTGATATATAGCCACTAGCCACTAGTGCAGGGGTCGGGAACCTTTTTGGCTGGGAGAGCCATAAAAGCCAAATATTTCTAAATTTATTTCCTGAGAGCCATATAGTATTTAATAAAATGTAATGCAACTTTATGCATGCATTTTTTAAGTAAGTCTAACAAAGTCCTGTGTTGTCACAATGCCACTGCTGTGGCTTTTCCTGGGTTCACAGAAGGAATGGAGAGGATCCGTGGATGTGGTAATAATAACGCTGTTTATTTACAGTCTCAACTTAAATAACGCGTTGATCAACATAGAACTTAATATAGTCGCCCGTAGTCCGCTGTACGTGGGATTCCAGAGGGTTTGGCGGTTGAAGTCCCTCCGGTCTGCCCAGCCTCTATGTGTCATTATAGCAGGGCTGCCCAATTTGGGGCCCGCGGGACAAGTTTGGCCCGCGGGCCCGATTATATTTGGCCCGCGCCTTATCTACTGTATAATTTTTTTCCCGCCATCAGCGCTCGGAATCTGCGCTCGCTCTCATTGAATATTATTTATTGGTGCACTTCCACTCCTGACCAGAGAATAACATTGTGATATATCAGACCTGGGCAAACTACGGCCCGTTGCGTTGTTTAATCCGGCCCGTCGGACATTTACATTAACAACAGTCCTATAATACATTTACATTAACAACAGTCCTATAATACATTTACATTAATAACAGTCCTATAATACATTTACATTAACAACAGTCCTATAATACATTTACATTAACAACAGTCCTATAATACATTTACATTTGTAGTATTCATTTCGCTGTTTTTTTTCATCCTGCAATTGATTTCTTGATTGGGTCCACTAGATCAGAGGACACTAATATGCAGACCGTTAATACGGAGCAATACCGCTACCGTGAGACGCGCGACCGGCACCGCGTCAGCGACTCCCGGGGGGGGAGGGGGGGGGTGGTAGACGCGCGAGCCGGGCCATCAGCAGATGAGGATCACAGCGTCTAGCGTGCGCACACAGAGACAGAAGGGCTGTCAAAGAATAAGGTAATGGCTTATATTATGTAACCAAAATATTCAAAATGTCTCATTCGATGTCAGCAATTATATGGGGAAAAAACGTAAACGAATAAATTGGTTTGGCATTGGCTTACAACTCAAAGCATGTGCAATCCAAGCCGGCAACAAAATTATAAGAGCATGCTTTTTAATTGTAACATACATTTAACTGAAAATGTATTCTGCATGGGTCTGATTTTCATGACCCGCCCCTGCCCCACACCCACGACGTGCAGAACCCGCCAGCCGCACATATAACCCAAGTCGACGGCACAAGACCCGCAGCCCTACCCGAACCCCCATATCCTATAATAACCATAAGCAATGAAAACGTCTCATAGTGATCACCGTACACTGGTCAGCCATGTTTTTGGCTTACAACCCGCGATCCGACCCGCATCTTCTGTGTTTCACCCAGAACCGAACCCGGAAAAAAAATACGACAAAATGCCACCCGTGAAACACTTTTTTTGCGGGTCACCCGCGGGTTTCATCTGCTGTCTTTTCTGCAGCGCGTGAAATCACGTGGCCAACGACTAGTCCACTTCTCTGGAGTCGACTTGTGGTCATAACGTCGACTAGTCTATGCAACCCCTTATGTGCATTATAGTCAATTTAATCAAATCAATTGTCAATCAAAAGCATTTATTGGTCATTCTTGCAATGTCCATCTGGTCATTTTCTAATTCACTCTACCACTTGCTGTGTGTGCATGGTCAGAGCTATGATTACATTTTCTTGCGGTGTGTGCACATTTTCGTGCCAAGAACAAATCCACGTTTTGCCAAAAAACTATGGATAGATAGATAGAACATTAACCCCGAAGGAAATTCTTGTGCCGGGTTGCATAGCAATACAGTACAATAAAACAATATGGAAATCAACAGAATAATACAAATAAACTAATGGATTTACAAATGTACAGTTAAAATATACAAATATGTAGGCAAGATAAGATATTCCGAAGGCGCAAAGAATTTGGCATAATTTAAGTGTAATATTATTGGACATGACATTAAGAATATTGCTGATGATGATGAGAGGAGATGAGAGGTAGTGTTATCGATAATTATATTTATAGACAACATGATAATAATAATAATAATATAGCACATGATAGAGTATTGCACATGATGTTGGACAATAATATTTATAATATTGCACGTAATACTGAGGAAAGTGCACATGATGTTGAGAGGTAATATTGCACATTATATTGCTGTGTTCATTGTCTTGTATTTCCACTGTCCCTCCCAGAGAGGGGGGAGGAGTGATAGAGTTTGACGGCCACAGGCAGAAAGGACCTCCTGTGGCGTTCTGTGGTGCACCTCGGTAATCTCAGTCTATGGCTGAAGGTGCTCTGGTATGACTCCAGTGTGGCGTGCAGGGGATGGGAGGAGTTGTCCATAATACTGAGTCGTTTACTCAGCATCCTCCTCTCAGAAACCTCTACCAAAGACTCCAATTCCACTCCGAGGACAGAACCCGCTTTCCTGATGAGCTTATTGAGTCTGTTAGCGTCGGCTGCCTTCACCCTGCTGCCCCAGCACACAACAGCGTAGAAGATAACGCTGGCCACCACAGAGTGATGGAACATCTGCAGCATGGTTTTGCAGACGTTGAAAGATCCGTAGGAAATGAAGGTGACTCTGACCTTTCTTATACAGGGCCTCTGTGTTTTTAGTCCAGTCCATTTTATGGTCTATGTGAACACCCAGGTACTTATATTCCACCTCTTTGAGCAATGTTTCTCCCCCCCGCCCAAGATTATTTCCAGCAGCAGTGTTGAGGTGTGTGTTTGTGGCACGGTGCTGATGTTCGAGGACACACAGGTTTTACTGTAATCGGTGTTTCCAGGAGCGCTCTGGTGCAGTCCAACAGAAATGGTATGCCAATATAACAACAAATAGCATGGCAATATTTTGTTGGTTAGTTCCCCTCAAAGGTGGCTTGTATGATGGGTCGCCTGAGGTGATCTGGACAATGACTTGTAGCCCCTGGTCTTCAACAATATTTCAGTAATCTGTGGTTTATTTGTATGCATTTATTTAATTTGTATCGAATTCTGGGTTATTTTGGGTTCACTGACAATTTCAAGAATAAATGCTAAATGAAACTGATATATTTACAACCCAGAAAGGAACAGTTTATACATTCATGGCAACAAATATATCTTTAACTTGTATTGTGAATAAAGTGTGTTAACCAATAGAAGACTCACTTCTTTCAGGTGAAAACGTTTCTGTTTGGGGTTTACAAAGAGATGGTTTCACAAAGGAAACACTTTGTATAATAGGAGAGGTCTGCTACCTCAGAGTGGCAGTTTTCGATCTACGGCCATCACACTTGCTCTGATGAAACCCAATGTGTCCGTTTTTTGTTAAACCTTTGCCTCAAAACATTTATTAAATCTCCTGAAGTTCTCCTGCTAACAATAGGTGTGGCTCCCTCCAATGATAGACACGGTGCACGAGGTCATGGTTAAAAGACGAGGCTTTATTCCTGAATCAGACCAACCCGTAAGAACTGGGTTGAAAGAGAAAATAAAAAAGACAATAAATGAAATGCATGTATGTATGTATTCACAGATTAAATTCCCCTGCAGCTAAACAACAGGTCACACACATTAGCCAACACATTCACAGCATATGCAACCATCCAGAAATCAACTTAAACTCAAAACATACCTCGTAGGCTGCTTAATACTAAGAGGGGCTAAATCTTGCTTGCTTTGTCCTTGTCTTCTTTGTTCTTGGTAAGTTTACTTACTTTATATTGTTTACTTACTTTATAGTTTACGTACTTTATATAATTTACTTACTTTATAATTTACTTACTTTATATAGTTGTGTGCATATCTGCCTGATAATTAGGCTCTCATGCCGTTCTTCTCTAGCTTTTAGTGCGTTTTTTAGCAAGGTGTTTCATTTTTTAAGGACCTGAGGAAACACTGGAAGAAAATGTACATACGGAGTGAAGCCGGCTAAGCAGGGCCCCCCAGGCTTCCTTCTGCCCAGCCACACTCTCTAGTTCCTCCTGGGGGATCCCGAGGTGTTCCCAGGCCAGACAAGATATATAATCCCTCCAGCGAGTTCTGGGTCTGCCCCGGGGTCTCCTCCCAGTTGGACGTGCCCGGAAAACATTTAAAGGGAGGCGCCTGGGGGGCATCCTAATCAGATGCCCGAACCATCTCAGCTGACTACTTTCGACGTGGAGGAACAGCGGCTCTACTCCGAGCTCCCTCCGGATGTCTGAGCTCCTCACCCTATCTCTAAGGCTGAGCCCAGCCACCCTGCGGAGGAAACTCATTTCGACCGCTTGTATCCGCGATCTCATTCTTTCGGTCACTACCCAAAGCTTGTGACCATAGGTGAGGGTTGGAACGTAGATGGACCTGTAAATCGAGAGCTTCGCCTTCCGGCTCAGCTCCCTCTTACCACAATGGACCGGTACAGCGCCCGCATTTCTGCAGATGCTGCACCAATCCGTCTGTCCAACCCCTGCTCCATTTTGGCCTCACTCGTGAACAAGATACTTGAACTCCTTCACTTGAGGCAGCAACTCATTCCCAACCCGGAAGGAACACTCCACCACTCCACACTCCACCGAGAACCATGGCCTCAGACTTGGAGGTGCTGACTCTCATCCCGACCGCTTCACACTCGGCTGCAAACCCCCCCAGTGCATGCTGGAGGTCACGGTCTGATGTAGCCAACAGAACCACATCATCTGCGAAGAGCAGAGATGCAATTCTGAGGTCCTCAAACCGGACACTCTCCTCACCTCGGCTGCACCTTGAGATTCTGTCCATGAAGATCACGAACAGAATCGGTGATAAGGGACAGCCTTGGCGGAGTCCAACACCCACTGAGAACATGCTTGACTTTGTGCCGAGAATACGGGCGCAGCTCGGACTTTGTTCGTACAAGGACCGAATGGCACTTACCAACGGCCCTGGTACCCCATACTCCCGTAGTACCCCCCACATGATTCCCCGGGGGACACGGTCATAAGCCTTCTCTAAGTCCACAAAGCACATGTAGACTGGATGGGCAAACTCCCATGCGCCCCCCAACAACCCTGCGAGGGTAAAGAGCTGGTCCACTGTTCCACGGCCAGGACGGAATCCGCATTGTTCCTCCTGAAGCTGAGATTTGACAATCGGCCGGAGCCTCCTTTCCAGCACCCTGGAATAAACTTTCCCAGGGAGGCTGAGCAGTGTGATACCCCGATAGTTGGAGCGGGACCACCACCCCGGTCTGCCATTCCACAGGTACTGTCCCCGACATCCACGCAACATTGACTAGGCATGTCAGCCATGACAGCCCGACAATGTCCAGAGCCTTCAGCATCTCAGGGCGAATCTCATCCACACCTGGCGCCTTGCCACTGAAGAGCTTTTTGACTACTTCAGTGACCTCTACCAAGGATATGGGTGAGGCTTCCCCCGAGTCTTCAGACTCTGCCTCTTCCACAGAGGACGTACTGGTCGGGTTCAGGAGTTCCTCAAAGTGTACCAGGGGCTAATGCCCTGGACAACACAGCTCCCAGGGTCACGGGGGCACCCAAACCCACCCACCACGATAAGGTGCCGATTCTTTTGGGGGGGTGGATCATGACAGTCACTTTGGATGAAAGCGTCTGCCAAATGCCCTGTAAGTATAGACGTAATACTACCAATGGGTACTATTTACGTACCATAGCAGAGCTGTGGGGTCTAGCAGTACCCCATCAGTGAGTGTTATTTGGAGTCTATAGTATATTTGACGGTTTTGATAAAATATTACATTGAAAAACAATAAATACTGACACAATATTTCTGTATTCTTGATGATTAATAAAGACCTCATGCGAGAAAAACTATAGTTAAATAATTACTAAACTTCTTTACATTCCATTATTCTTTTCCATAATTATATTTGCATTATAATAAAAAAAAAAAAAAGAACAATGTTAATCCATCTGGTCTGGATGCCAAAATGGCAAACTTTTGTATGTAGATCAAATTCAATCTCATCTAGAAAAGGAATGAACTCAGGTCATCTCAGCACATAAGAATGTTTTTTGGACGATCTGAGAATCAAACCTGTCCTGGTTCACACAGAGAAACAACCTCAACACTTTCCACAGCCAATAACAAGACATTTTCATCTTTTCGGCTGTCGGTCAAATTTGTGTGAGAGAAGTATCAAATGTCTTTACTCCTCAACACATCATCATGAGCTGGATGTATATCCTTCTATTCATTATTTGGGGTAAAGTATTCCTATTTTTATCTCTACTTTCATAATACATGAGTTTTACATGTTGTCTTGTTGAACAACTAACTATGTGATGATTGGTAGACAGTGTTTAACATCACATTGATGAATGGTAAATGGATTGCAATTATAAAACATTTTCATACAGAGCGTATATTTCCTGACCCTGTCACGGGTTTTCGGCCGTGCCTATGGTTTTCCTATGTGTCTCGGCCGTGTCTCCGGGCTCCTGTGTGTTGTGGCCGTGGCCTCGGACTCCGGTGCCCGCCCAGCGTCATCAAGCTGCACCTGCGGCTGCCGTCACACCTCCTGCCATCTATCTGCAATCAACCACCAAGATACAGAACCCCGGCCTCCACCCACTCAGGGCCAGATCAATGAGTCAGGATTGATTCAGTCAGTATGGATCGTAACCCGTCTCGAGCCAGCCCGCTCCTCTCCCTCCCTGTCTTCCTCCCTGCCTGCTTGCCTGCTTGCCTCTCATATAAATAAATAGTCTTTGTTCCTATACTCCAAGTCTGGGTCTTGCGTTTGGGTCCTCCTGTACGTCGTGACAGACCCATTCATACACCAACGCTGGTGTCAACCATGCTAGGCAACAGCCAGCTTGTCGGGAGCAGATAGGGTTAGGTGTCTTGCTCAGGGACACTTGGACACTAGTGGGGCAGCTAGGGATTGAACCAGTAACCACCACCAGTTGCCAGTGAACCACTCTACCTCCTGCTGCCCATATTGATATCATCATATCTTGCTCCATGGTGCTGCGTGTTTCTTCATATTACTGACGCTCTCAATATATTTCTAATTCAAGGTGCTGTTGTGTCCTGTCAGGACGTACTCTCTAACACAGAAGTGGAGCTGACCGTGAGACCAGGAGACAACGTTACTCTATACTGTGACTGTAAACCCTCACTGGGTGAATATATTGTTTGGTACAGGAACTGTTCTCATGAAAATCTGACCAGACTCACTCTGAAATGGACCTCTGATTATGAAGACAATATATACTCAGATTTTTCCCACTTAAATTTGGTGTGGAACTATTCTGCAAAGTCACATAATTTACAGATAGAGAACATCACTGGTTCTCACCTTGGACTCTACTACTGTGGAGCTGAAAAATTGTTTCCCTTACAGAAAAACCACATGAATTTCCCATGTTTTCCACATGTGAACACATGTGGTCACATGTGGAAAACATGGTATCAGGTTTTCCACATGTAGAGCACATGTGGAAAACATGTTACCACATGTGACCACATTTTATAATAACATGTGGAGCACATGTGACCACATTTTATAATAACATGTGGAGCACATGGGGAAAACATTTCCATGTTTTAACATGGCTATCCTGGTAGTTACTGAGCAAAGTAGCTGGATTTTAAAAATATCTGGCTAACTTTAACGGTAACTTCGGCGTATGGGCTCATTGTCTTTTCGCAAATATCGTCGGTACATGAGCCTTCTTTTCTTGTGAGATGGCTCCATTTTTAATGCCTATGTCCCACTCAGCACCGATCCTTTTTCTTTCTGTTTGGGCGCCAAGCAGAAGCGCGGGCATATACAGTATGTGCATGAGGCATATTTGATTGGATTACTTTAATGTATGATGGGCCCCAATTGGTTGGATTGTTGGTTGGGCGAATCTGTCTGTCTGTTGCTGGGGAAGTTAGATTTGCCCCAGCAACCGAAAGTCAAAAGCTAGCCAATCAGGGCCAATCACATGTTAAAGTCGTCAAATCAAATTCGCCTCGCGCACCAACTTCTGCTTGGCGCCTAAACAGAAAGAAAAGAAAAGAAAGAACTCAGGTCATCAACAAAAAGTCTGCAAAGATGTACGTGTTAATTAAATGGGCGAAATAAAACAAAATAAGTGTAGGGTTCAAAAACTATGTAAATGACAGAAAAATGTCAAAAAACTAGGAGTAAAGCCACCTAAAGGTGGCTGGAAAGCCTTTCCGGCTCAAATAATCAGCGTAATAGGTAAGTATGAATATGTAATGCTAGCAGAATATATATCATTAAGAGCACTAAACTTATTATTACTTAACGTTAAGTCTAGATCGGTAGCTGGTCAGTGGTCAAAGTTGCATGCTGTTACTAGAAAGAATAATGAGTCGTGGCCGTGGATCAACATGGAGCAGCGAGGATGTGCGCGGGCAGCTGCCGCCTCGCTCTAGCGCGGGGCTCCTGCACGCCCCCGCCGCGCGGAGGAAGAGCGGAGACGCGCGGAACAAGGATGACCCCACCGGGTGACCGCCGGGGAA
The DNA here is from genome assembly GCA_002895965.2 of Coryphaenoides rupestris. NCBI lineage: Eukaryota > Metazoa > Chordata > Actinopteri > Gadiformes > Macrouridae > Coryphaenoides > Coryphaenoides rupestris. The sequence goes on along the minus strand of PIJE02001193.1, from coordinate 12,880 downwards.
GCCGATCGGTCTTATGAAAAAGCGCTTATGATTATAAACATTATAAACAGGCTGAGGAAGGGGGGTGGGTTGTTGGCAAATATATATATTAAAATGAGAGGTTTCACAGACTCCCACTCGAGGAAAAAACAAAAGTGTCACTGGTGGCGTCAGTGCCTGTACCACTGGCACAAGCAGCCGACGCTGAGACAGCTGGCCTACTGGAAACATTGCTTTAAAGTAGGCGGCAGTGAGGGGAAGTGATTGGTGACTGCTGGCACCATATACATCACCTGCAGTAGCCGAGTTTCAACCAGTAGAGGGAAGTCACAATGCATATTTATAATACTATGTGTAGAATTCAAACAGCACTAAAATGTCAAGATTGAGTCAATCAACAACACTACTAAATACCCATACACATTGGTTTTCAGCTGAAAAAAGTGTTTCTCCCAGGGACGCCCAAAGTTGTTTGGGGGTTTTGTTACTCTTTAATTAGGCCTTTTTTGCATCCGACTCAAAATTTGTTTGGTGGGTAGTGAAGTAGATTTAATACAATTTAATTTAATTTCTTACAGACCATGTCAAAAGTGTTCACAAGGGCCTGTTTATATATTTAACTCTGAATGTATAGATCGGTAATTGCTTGAAAATAACAGAACATGTGGAAATCCAGATAGAAAAGAATTTAACCTTTACTTTGACAGAATCAACTGGTGTTCGTACTGCCCTAATCTTTGTCTTTCAATCCCAAAACAGGGAACCATCTGGAGGAGACCCAAAAGGCGAATGTTCATGTTTGGAGACTCTGCTGCTCCAGACTGTGGACAGTGCTGGATGCTGCTGGCCATCCTGTGTCCCTCCTCTGCTCTTCTCTTCTCCCTCCTCTCATCCTCGGTCGTCTACCTCCGCTGCAGGACAACAGGTAGCATATGTACTGTATATCTCTGTTACCTGTCATCTTCTGTATCTTGACGATGTCTATGCTACATGTTGTCTTCTGTAGGCACTGTGTCCCTGTGCTGGTTCTGTGGCACAATAATGACCGTATGTGTTTCTTTCAGATCAGAGAAAACCCGGCAGGAGAGATATATCAATCAGGAATCAGGTAACGTATTGTTAATCTACTTTAGTACACTTAAGATGTAATGTTAGACTCTAACATTGTCCTGAAATGCTCAAAGAGCATCTTATGCAATACATGTTATGGTGGAGCACTGAACAAAGTTGTTGAATGAAGGCTGAATGAACATCAACAAACCTAATGTTCAGCGATGGTTAGGGTTAGACGCAGGAAGACAAGTACAACAGAGCTTCCTGTAGTTCTTTAAGAGACAAGAGAAGCTGCATCCTGTAGGGTCTCTTCACAAGGGTGTAACAAGAGATACACACTGAAGCACCGATCAATGGTTTTATTTGAGAAGGGCAAAACCAGATTATTTTGATGATGTGTGATGAAGTATGTTGATGATGTAATGGTATAACTGAGTGTAAAGAATGATGTAAAGGTATAGCAGAGTGTAAAGTATATTAATGATATAATGGTATCAGAAAATGTAAAGTATGTTAAGGATGTAATGGGATAGCAGAGTGTAAAGTATGTGTTACGGCTCTCCCGTCATCGCCTCCACGCCCGCTCCTTTCTCCTCCCGCTACACGCCCTGCACGCTCCCCTGCGCGCCGCCGTGGTCCGGGCATACGGCGCTCCTTCTCTCCGGAGTTCCCCCCGGCTGCCAGGTGCTCGCGTCCCCCGTCCCCCACCGGCCCTGTCCTCTCGTTGGGCTCCTCCCACCTGTTGGAGTCGGGGGTTCCCGGCGCGTCAGTGCAGGGAACGGGTTACGCAGTTGTTGCGCTCAGTTCTCTATCCCTCACCCCGTTTTTCTCACCCCTCCAGAATCCCGGACCCTCCTACCCACCCGCAGAGCCATCCACCCCGGATCCCGTATTTATGTGGCAAATTCTGTGTTGGATTAAACCGCCTTTGGGCTTGAACTTTACCCATGCCTCCTCCTTTGCTGTGTGCCTGGGTCTCACCTCAACCCCCCCCTAACAGTACGATCTGGCCAATAGTAGACCCAGCCAGCATGGAAGGCACCCCTTCTCCCCTCGAGGCACAGCTCCAAGCCCAGGGCAGGAGGCTGGAGGAACACACCCGCCTACTCGCAGAGGCAGCTGAGGCCATCGCAGTCATCCGTCGGGATCCGTCGGGACGCCCAGACCGACCAGCTGACGAGCCTCACCACCTTGGTCCACGCCTTCACGGTCCAGGTCTCCGCTCCCCCCCAGGACGGTGCGGCGGCTGCTGCTCCCGTGCCGAGGGCGTCACCTGACCGGGAACCCCACCTTGCCACCCCGGCTCCCTACGATGGGACATTCACCCTCTGCCGGGAGTTCTTAATGCAGTGTGAGTACGTGTTTGAGCTACAACCCAGCATGTACTCCACTGCAGCCGCCCGCATCGCCTACATGGCGAACCTCACCACGGGGAGGGCTCGCTGGTGGGTCATGGCGGGACGCGAGGGCGCGGCCGCGTATATGCAGGACTACCAGGCGTTCGTGGCGGAGTTCAAGGCCGTTTTCGACCGCTCCAGCAGGGGGCGAGTTCAGTGGCGGACTACGCGACTGAGTTCCGCATACTCGCGGCTCGGTGCGCGTGGAATGAGTCCGCGTTCCGCCGTGGTCTGGGGGAGGACATGAAGGACACGCTGTCCGGGAGGGAGAGGCCCGGCACCATGGACCTGCTCATCTCCCAGGCCATCCGCCTCGATGAGTGTGGGAACGAGAGCGGGAGAAAGCGCACCACCCCGGGACGCCAAGGGGAGGAGAGAGGGCCGCACAGGGGTACCGGGTGAGTCGCCTCATTAACCCTCTCACCCTGACTATTGCCACCAGGTTTTCAGCCACCCTCGCCTGGCAGGGGCAGAGACCCGCCGTACCGGTCCTCATCGACTCCGGGGCCGACGAGAGCTTTGTTGATCGCCGGTACGCCCAGGAGGCGGGCCTCCCGCTTTCCCTGATGGAGAAGCCTCTCTCTACCTTCGCCTTGGATGGCCACCCCATGGGTCCCGTTACCCACCGGACCCAGCCCCTCACTCTCACAGTGTCGGGGAACAACGTGGAGATCATCCGTCTCTACGTCATCCACTCCCCCGACACCCCGCTCATCCTGGGTCGTCCTTGGCTGGAACTCCATACCCCTCTCGCGTCTGTT